>SKCR01001216.1:0-293496 GCA_019454045.1 Zanthoxylum bungeanum
AACATAGTTAGTAGTACTGTAAGGACGTTTATACATGTCGTCTGAGATCTATGTCTTCCGGGAAATTGATGGCTCTCCAGAATAACCATGTCATATTGTCTGGGCTGAAGAGAGATCCTTTTGTAAGAACGTATACTCTTTGAGTCGACTGGGAAGAAGGTCAGTAATCATGCTGTTTGGAGGAGATGTCATACATGAAATATGCTTCATTGTCGACTGGGATTGTTTGAGACCAATGAAAGTGGTTCTATATAGTTCGTGATGAATAAGTATCTTCATTTGTCGAATGGGGAAAATGGAGGTTCCAGATCTTCGAAGAAACCCGTTCTTTTGTAAGTTACCATAGTCACTTCCTTTCAGAATGTCCCAAGTCGACAACTAGGTTTGTCCTTTCGTAGAAAGTTATTCTCTTCAAGTAGGTTTCATGAAATGGGCTTTGAAGGTTTTAAGCCTTCACTTAATTGATAATATAGCCCTAGCGAGAGTCTCGATGCGTCTTTAAGCGAGAATTTGAAGCGCCAAAAGGGAAGAGGAGTATAAGAGGACTTTGGAGGCTTATTTGCCTCACTTACTGAAAATATTATCATTTAGCAAGGTTGGAGCTCACTTTCAAAGTATTCTTTACAACCTTCCTCGTGTTCTTCAATTCTTCCATTTGTAGATTCAAGTTGTTCTTAGTCAAGTAGGCAATTTGATCTTTAAGGCAGTAGTAAGGTTATTCGAATTGTGTTTGAGGATTAGAAATTTAGAAGATTTTGTGTTTGTAAACTTGAATATTATGCAGTCTTCTGAATCAATATCGAGTGAGGATTCAATGGATAGTGGTGATATTCCAGTAGAAATGTACATTGAATCCCCTCTGAGCATTTGATAAACAGCTGCATACAGTATGGCATAAGTCAAATCGCATGTGTTATTAAACTATAAAGAGATCAATTCATGAGCATTTGCTGAGTGGTCTTCCAGAAACCTCTATAGCAAAAGATTTCCTGACAACAATAAAGTCTCAATCAATGCAGAAATTGGTATCCTTCTGAAGCAATTATACTCAATAAGGTATAATGATAATTGAGGTGTTAGGGAGTACATTTTGATGATGGTCTATATTCAGAATAAGTTGAAAAATCTTAACATTGTTCTTCTCGATGCTTGTATTGTCCATCGAGCATTAAATACTCTGCCTACAGAGTATCGTACAATTGTAACCACTTACAATTCGAGGGAAGAACCATGGAATGTTAATGATTTCATTGTCATATGTGTTGCTGAGGAAGAGAAACTTAAGGCAGGGCATACAGATGCAGCTTTCATTGTTTCTAAGCCTCGCAAGAAATGTAAGAAATCTAAATTTTCAGCTTCTGATAATGTTCAGAATTACAATAAAACTGGTCAGACAAGTGCTGTGGGTGGTACTAAAGGTGTCTTCAAGAAAAAACTTAAATGTTTCTTTTGTAAAAAGAAAGGGCATAAGAAGTCAGAATGTTTCAGGTATAAAGTTTGGTTAGAGAAACATGGGCATACATGTAACTCTTTGGTTTTTGTTGTATGTGAATCCTATTTAGTTAATGCCACATCCAGTTCTTGGTGGCTTGACAATGGAGCAACTAATCATGTTGCTTTCATATTGCAGGGATTCATAAACAAGAGGAAACCAAATAAGGATGAGTTCAAGCTCGTAGTTCGCAATAATGAATTGGTGGATGTACATTATATTGGAGATGATTGTTTAAAACTAGACTCCAATTATGAACTTGTTTTGACAAGTGTTTTGTATGCACCATCATTTAGACGAAACTTGATATCAGTATCTGTACTCGACAAACAAGGTTATGGTTTTGAGTTTAATACAGGTTCTTTATCTGTATATTTTAACTCAAATAAAATTGGCCATTGTGTTTTTTCATACGGTTTGTACAGTCTCTATTTAACATCAAGTCAAGTCTATTCCAATTCATATAATGTTGAACAAATTGCCAAAAGACCCTTAATAAAGGAAAAGTCATCAATGTTGTGGCATAAAAGATTTGGCCACATTTCTAGGGAAAGAGTAGAAATATTAATAAGGAATGATATCCTACCTACTCTTGACTTTCGTGACCTAGAAACATGTGTTGATTGTTGTAAGGGTAAACTAACCAAAATAAATAAAAATGAATCTACTCGTAGCTCCGATCTTTTACAAATTATTCATACAGATATAAGTTGACCTTATTCATCCATAATTTGCAATAATAAGTATTATATAACATTTATTGATGATTTTTCCCGATATGGATATTTGTACTTGATTAAGGAAAAGTCTGAAGCCCTTGATAAATTCAAGATATTCAAGACTGAAATTGAGAAACAGTTGGGAAAAATTATCAAGATTGTTAGGTCTGACCGGGGTGGTGAGTATTATGGTAAACATAGGGTCAGTGGACAAATAAAGGGACTGTTTACCAGATACTTAGAAGACTGTGGAATAATAAGTCAATTTACTATGTCAGGTAGTCCTGAACAAAATGGTGTGGCCGAAAGGCGGAATCGCACCCTTCAAGGGATGGTAAGGAGTATGATGTCTAGAACTAATCTTCCAGACTTCTTTTGGGGTGAGGCAATTAAAACAACCTTATACATCCTCAATAGAGTTCCAAGTAAGTTTGTTTCTAGAACTCCTTTTGAAATATGAACTGGTAGGAAACCTAGTATGAGTCACCTCCGTGTTTAGGGATGTCCTTCAGAAGTACGCCTTTATATTCCCACTGAAGGTAAGTTGCAATCCAGATCTACTCGTTGCTATTTTATAGGATACCCTGATCATTCTAAAGGCTACAGATTCTACTGTAGAGAATGGGGTTATAGGATTGTAGAATCACAAACAGCGAAGTTCTTGGAATTTGATGTGGCTGATAATGATAATCATACAGAAATCTCAAATCAAGGACAAAAGACCAGAATTGTTCATATATCTATACCCATACAGTCTGAGTCTCTGAGACCTTGGAACCTACACCTGCAACTAATCCAGTTATGGAGGAGGAACCCATACATATAAACGAGGTTCCGCCATTACAGGATATAGCTGCATAGGTTCCATTAAGAATGTCAACCAGGGTAAGGCGGTCTGATATTCCCTCTGATTATGAAGTTTATTTAAATGAGATTGATTATGACATAAGCCATTGTACTGATCCAACAACTTTTAAAGAAGTTGTTTATAGTTCTCAATTCGATCTATGGTAGAATGCAATGAGAGATGAAATGCAATCTATGGGATATAATGGTGTGTCAGAGCTTATTGAATTACCTGAATGTTGTAGACCTATTGGCTGTAAATGGATCTATAAGACCAAGAAAGACTCCAATGGAATATTGAGAGGTTTAAAGTCAGATTAGTTGCTAATGTATTTACTCAGAGATAAGGAATTGATTATACTGAAACTTTTTCTCTTGTATCTTCTAAAGATACATTTAAAGTAATCATGGCACTAGTAGCTCATTATGATTTAGAGCTACATCAAATGAATGTTAAAACTGCATTCCTAAATGGAGAATTAAGCAAAGAGGTCTATATGGTACAACCTCAAGGATTTTAGAAAGATGGTGAAGATCATCTTGTTTGTAGACTTAAAAAGTCTATTTATGGTTTGAAACAAGCCTCACGACAGTGGTACCTAAAGTTTGACAATGTAATCTCCTTTTTAGGTTTTGTGGAAAGTAAAGTTGATAGATACATATATATCAAGATCAGTGAGAGCAAATATATCTTTCTCATTCTCTATGCGGATGATATTTTGCTTGCATGTAACGATCTAGAAATGCTGCATGAGGTAAAACAGTCATTGTCTAGACATTTTGATATGAAAGATCTTGGAGAAACATCTTTTATTCTGGGTATTGAAATCCACAGAGATAGAACTCGAAATGTATTAAGCCCCTCTCAGAATGCATATATTGAGCGGATACTGAAGAGATTCAGTATGCATAATTGTAAATCTTGGGATGTGCCAATTGCTAAAAGTGATAATTGAGCCTGACACAGTCATCTGAGAATGTCGTTGAGAGAGAGTCCATGAAGGCAGTGTCATATGCTAGTGCAGTAGGAAGCCTGATGTATGCACAGGTATGCACTAGACCTGACATTGCATTTGTAGTTGGTGTACTGTGAAGATTTTTATCTAATCCCGGAAATGAACATTGGACTCCTACCAAAAGAGTTTTTAGATATCTTAAGGGGACTAAAGATTACATGTTGACATACAGAAAGGTTGAGAATCTTGAATTAGTAGGGTATACGGACTCTGACTTTGCTGGTTGTTCAGGTGATAGGAAATCTATCTCAGGATATGTGTTTATGCTAGCAGGTGGAATTATATCTTGGAAAAGTGTCAAACATTAGTAACTTCTTCCACAATCAAGGCTGAGTTTGTAACATATTTTGGTGCAGCGTCACAGGCTGTTTGGCTACGAAATCTCATTAAAGAAATGTCAGTTGTTGACTCCATTTCTAGACCTGTAAGATTATATTATGATAATCTTTCAATTGTATTTTAAGCTCTTATGTTAAAGGTCCTCAAATAAATCCCAATATCAAATGCATCTGCTAACCAAAAATATCTAAAATGATAAAATTCCTAATATTATATTCCTTCACTACATTCGATCAGCTACACAATCTCAATCTCAATCTCAAATTCATAAATTCTTCTTGTTTTCCTACTTGAAAAAAAAAAAACCCAACAAATAAAAATCTACAGTAAATTCGTTTTTTACTACATTTTCTCAACTATCAAGATACTTAATATCAAAAATTCATCATGCCCAATTTTAATCCTTTTACTAGAACTCCCAAGCTCCCAAAACCCACAATCTAAACAGAAAAATCTCAATTTTCTCGCACTTTCCCACAGGTTCTCATCAACCAAACAAGCCTTAAAACCAAACAAAAGGAAAAAAAATTCCAAGAACCCACTTACGCTTGAGCGAAAGCTTTAAGAAAATGAAAATCTTGCGCGATGTAATGCCTGAAAGTTTCAAGCTTTAGATTCCCAGAAGCCAAACAAACCGTAAACGGAGTGTATTTAGCAAACACAGATTCCCTCTTAAACTTGATCCACAACCTTCTCGCGAGTCCCTCCTCCTCAGTGCTGGGCGATTTTGGAGGAATCGACGCCATTGAAAGTGGCGATCTTTGGGTTGTCAGAGAGGGTGAGTTGACACTGAGGGATCGGGCTGAGTTGAAAAGTCCGAGTCGAAGCGAGTTTGAGAAATGGGTTAAAAATTTAGAAGATAGTAGTAATGGGATTTCGATTGGGTTTGTGTTAAACAAGCGCATTAAAAGAATGACGAAAGGAAAGAGAAGAAGAAAAAGAAGAAGAAGTGGTGTTGTGAGTTAAAGAACTTTGAAGCATTTTCTTTTGTTTTTCTTGATCGTTGTAATTGGGTTTTTGAAATGGGCGGGAAGGTTTCAACAAGTGGGCTTTTGTTTTTTTCATTTTGGGCCTCATTTTTTACACCCTCTATTTATTCTCACTAAACCCCATTTTTATATTTACCATTTATATTTTATCCTCATTTGAAATTACAATTTTATTTTAGCAAATTGGTTGTTGAAACAATATGAAGCAAAAGTAGATTCACAAAAGGGCAAATATACTTTTAGTCCCACCAATTTGAATTAAGAAAAATGATATAATTATAAACTCTTGTATAAATTATTTTATATAAATTGATGTAGTATAACATGATTAGTTGAGTGAAAAAAAAAATAAATTCAATCGATCATTATATGCCATATTAATGTGTGTAGCTACAGATCTATAGTATTATATTTTGAGCCAATTAGTAATATTGTTTTTTAAAAGTTAATCAAAAGGTACATGTGGTATTTTTGTTTGTATCAAAATATATTTAATCATCATCTATTTTGACTTTTATACCTTAAATTTGTTTGAATTTTAAGTTATATCATATAAAAATAATATTTTACACTTGGAAAAATCATATCCAATAACTTTGAACTGCAATGACAATTGTTTTTTAATAATTTTTTTAAAAAAAAAAAATGTAGAGAATAATAAATAACTAGTTCAAACTATATGAATTAAAATATCACTTACTTTTTTAAAACTTAAATTTCATGTAAAACTAAACAATTAAAAAAAAAAAGCCGTTAAGGGGGTATTGGCGCCAAAATCTTATTAGCTAATTAGAAAGGCAATTTGAAGCAACTATGAGGAAGAAATCAGAATCTAAAACTAACTGATATTTCCTAATTATAATCTCAGTATAATGAGATTACTTGGAAAAAGGTTAATTAAGAAACCCCCCCCCCCCCCCCCCCCTAATTCACTGAGAAATAGGATTAATTCAGTAGTTATAAATAGCCACCAAAATATACAAAATAAATTCATTACTCAATTCTTTCACAAGGCTCGCTACAGACAGCTTTCTTGAATATTTATTTCATAAAACACACAATGATGATGGTTAACAATTCAAAACGGTGTCGTGTCGTGCCCCCGATAATACCAGCAAGTTTCTCGATGCCATCAGCACAGATACTGAATAATTTTCTAGAGCCAGGAGAGGATGTTTTATTATTATTATTAATATTATTATTTTTTAAAAAAAAAAAACTACTCCAACCCATTTCTTCAATATAAATCTCCTTTATTTACATACTATTTCGAGAAATAAAATCAAACGCATTGTTTAAGTTGTTAAACAAAAGCGGCGAGGCTTTTTAAAAAAAAAATTTAAAATTAAATTGAAGTGACGTGTGGAAGTAGAGTCCCATAATTTTACTTAAACTTAATTTTCTTGCAAATTAATCTTAGTAATTTACTGATTTCTTTTGTTTCTAATGTTGGTGAGAGTGAGTCGTTTTGAAGTGGATAAGGACTTTTTAAGTGAATTTCGATCAAATATTGAGTTGAATTATATTTATAAGTGATTTAATAATTAATAACACTATATATAAAACTCAACAGCTCCATTTAACGTACCCATCATTAGTATGCTTTTTATAGATTTGTTTTAACACTTAGAGATAAAATCACTATTAAAAATTATCATGAATTTAAATGGTAATTTTTTTTAAAAAAAAAGAACTAAAGTTTCATTCTTCCTATACAACATGATTATTTATTTTATTAGGCATCCTTAATAAGAACACTGGCAATTTAATTACTAAAAAAATATCATAGAGAGCTGCGAGCATATGATTTTATAGTAATGCACTGTAAATCAAAGTGATAGTCACAAACACATAAGCAGAAAAGCTTTTACCAGGCAAGACAGAAACAGGTAATAATTATATTATATTATATTATAACAATGGGACATGGCAGGGCAAAGTCACCTTGTTATGTAAACTTGTTGCAAGAGATCACATGCTTAAAAAATTATTATTCTTCTCATGCATTGGCAGGCTTTGGATTCTCTCTCTCCTGTCCTGGTACAGTACAAGTTCACAAGCTAATGATAAGCAATGTCTATGCCTTCAGTTTCACAGTCAACTAAAAGTACATTCACTCATAAGATAAGACTCATAACAAGCATCATAGCAAATTCGCAAAATCAATTCAAACAAACACACTTCTGACTTAACTTTTCATACATGCGTTGCCACACGACTTCAATGTTATAATTTACATCAGGGAGCTTCATGAGCAGGCACCGATCAAATTAACACAACAGATAAAATGCTACTCAGATTCTCCACCACTATGCAATATTCACATATAGACAGCAAATCAAAATACAATTTGGAGTTACTACAATACCACTCCTTTTCATGAAATTTATATATGCGCAAAGAAAAAGAATTGACAAAAGAATCTCCATCTCATACAAGAAACTCCAAGCCATGGGGAGTTATATATTTCAAAAAATAAAAAATAAAAAAAAATAAAAAAAAAAACAACTTAAAAGAACACTAAACATGATACAAGCCTTTTCATTTTAATCCTATACCGAAAATCATATGCAAAAACAATAAAGCAAACACAATAAGGTGCAAGATAGTATGCAATATACCTGCCTGCTAGTCAGGCTTAGTCAGCCCATAAGTGATTTTCTTCCTCTACTTCTGGATGCTAGCCGGCTTCTTCTTCAGTAAGCTTCCAAACTTACGCATGAAAGGTTTCTTCTTCTTCTGCAGATGATGTTGCTTAGACGGTGAGCTTCCACCATCTTCAATGTTTTCTGCAGAAGATAGCCCATTAATTTGATCAAAGGTTTCACTGCCCTCCACCTTTGAGATCGTTTCCTCTTCGATGGATTCCTGCTCTGGCTCTCTATCTGGTGAATGCTCCTTTTCTATCTTGCAGCTCTCCCACATCTTGTATTCAACTTCTACTGAATCATCTTCTTTCTTTTTGTTTTCGTCTTCTTTCGGTTTTCCATTGACAATCTCAGTTTTGGCAGCCGCCAATTCAATAGACTCATCATTCTTGCCAATATTCTCTTCTTTGGAATTTTCAATCTTCTGTTCCTTGCATTCTTGCACTGGAAGTTCCATTTTGGGCTTCTCTTCTCTTGCATGTCCATTCTCTTCAGAAAATTCAACAACCTTGGGAAGGAGATCATAGTCTTTTTCGCTGTCTGTAAGCTCGCCATTTTCCTCAGTGTGCTTTTTGGCCATAGCTTCTTCAAGCAACCTAGACAACTCCTCAACCTTCTTAACAGAATCAGCTTCTCTAGCTCGAAGCTCCTCAACCTTCTTAACAGAGTCAGCTTCTTCAGCTCGAAGCTCCTCATTTTCTTGAATCACACTTTGCAGCTCAGTTTCTTTGTCCAACAAACTCTCCTTCAGTTTCATGCTCTCAGCCTTTGCTTGCCCAAGAGTTTCCTGTAGATAAATCACCTCAGCTTCAACCTCCTTTAGGCTATCCCTCAGCTGAGCTTCTTCCTCTTTTATGGCACAAACGCCCTCCTCAGTTTCTTTAAGCAGATTGACCAGCCTATTTATTTCTTTATCTAGTGAAGAGGTATCTTCTTCTGATTTCTTTACGCACTCCACCAAATGAAGTTCCTTTTTCTCCCACTCAGCCTTGGATTTCTTGAATACATCTTTGGATTCTTTAATGGTATTTGTAAGAATATCAATCTCATGTTTTGCATCATCAAGCATACTTTCATACTTCTCATTTGTTTCTTTCAGGACCAACCTTAATTCTTCTATCTGGGCCTCGTAACTTTCATGCTCGGTTTGACTGGATAAAAGCTTTTCTTTGGCTTCCCTAGATTCAACAGAGACTTCATGTAAGGCAGACGCTAAGCTTTCCATTGCCTTCTTGCTCTTCTCCTCTTCTTCCCTGGAATTTTCCAATTCATTTATGAGTTTATGTTTCTCTTCTAATAGGTTTTGAACAGTGGATGCTGCGAGCTTCTCATTGTTCAAAGCCTGAGCTTTCTCCTCCTTCACAGTCTCCAGCTCTGACTTCAAAGACTCAACCATTTTAGCCATTTCAGAAGTTTCATTCTTAGCCATACTAAGTCTACGCTTTGATTCATCAAGATCTCCTTTCTGTCTTCCAATTGTCATTTCCATTAGTCCCACTTTCTCTTTAAGAGCAGCAATTTCAGATTCTGCATCATGCAATTTATCATTGTTTCCCTCCAGTTGTCTCATCACTGAATCCAAGGACTCTGATGCTGATCTCTTCAACTTATGCGCTTCCTCAGCCTGCATTTGTAATTCCTCAACCCTGATTTTCCACTCTTCCGCTAAATTACGAGCATAAGATTCAGCTATATTTGCAGCCTCTAGCTCAACATTAAGCTGTTCAATAGAAGCTTCTCTTTCCATTAGCCTTTGCTCAAAAGTTTTAGATTTCTCAAGCTCTTGCTTTAAAGTATCTATCTCCTCCTCAAGCTTCAACACTTGCTCCCTATTTTTGATGGATGCTGACTCACGATGTGAATCAAGCAAGGCCTTCAATCGGGTCAACTCAGATGAGAGAATTTCCACCTTTTCAGCTTGAATCTCAGCAACCTTAGTGGCATCATCAGCATGGCTTAACGCCTGGTTCTTTGCATCAGTTGTCATTGCCAGTTCTTGCTTTACCCTCTGAAGCTCCTGTGTAGTAGACAGAAGAGAAGCTACATCCAAAGCATGTTGGTTCCTCACATCTTCAATCTCCTTCTGCCATTCCTCTTCCTTTTTCTGGGCTACCTCAATTCCTGCCTGCTCCATTTCAACAGCCCGAAACTTCTCAATCTCAGAATTCTCCTCAGCACGCTTTTGTGCCATCAAAGCCTCTTGCAGTTTCTCATTTGCCTCTTCAACAACTCTTTGCGCTTCTTTTAATTCATCAATTGCTTGTGACTTCTCTTTCTCAATTAATTCTATCTTTTCGTTTGCTTTCTTAAAATCTTCCTGAAGAAGATTCAATTGAGCATGCAATTCGGATCCCTTTGCAACCCGTGATTGGGCTTTCTGAAAATCAAAATAGAATGCAGATCAAAATACGCATAAAGAGTACAGACGTGTTTGATCTATTCCAAAGGACCATCTTTTCTATCCAACAAAAACCAAAAATTAATAAGTTCGAGAAAATACATTTCAGGGCTCTCTTTTCCTTTTGGTTTCATTTTTTACAGATGCAACATCAAATTCTCAGGCTGACAAGTGCAAAAGCAGGTTCAAAAGGCAATCACTTCATACTAGAATATCAATTTCCCACGCCCAGAGCAGCTTAATTGTCATATTCCATACATAAAGATAGATCATGCTCATTCACGGCAATGAATCCAAACACTTTGGTTTGATTTTCAAAGTCTATGAGATGTCTAAAATGGCATTTTTCGAAACAAACCAAACACACTCCAAATGCTGAAAATAAAAAGGCACTAACCCTTTATTGTAAATTCCTAAAACTTACTTCAGGTTGGGTAGCGGCAGGCGGGGTAGTAGCAGCCTTCGCTGGCGGGGTTGAAGCACCCTTTGGTGATCGACGATCAAGAGTGGGCTTCGGGTGAACAGATCGTGGGGATCGATCAACAGAAATCCGAGAATTTTGCAGGGGAGAATGTGAATCAGTTTCTGGCTTAGTCGTTCCCCTACCGAGTTTACTCACTCTTGGAGTAGCCGGTGAAGCTTTGCTAGGAGTTTCAGTTAAAACAGATCTGCCCGAGTTCAAAATATTGTCATTATGTTACCAAATCATAACCCATTATCCAAAAATTACAATGCCATGTATATAAACATAACTCTTGTCAAAATTTAACACACATTCCACAATACCATATATAGAAACTTAGCATATAATTTTAGTATTGTAAGTTCACTAGCAGATCAAAGTAATTTTAAAAACACACCTGGTTCAAGAACAGATCCAACCCATTAAGGAAAAAAATTAAAAAAAAAAACAAAAACAAAAAAAAAAACAAATCAGAATTAAAAGTTAAGCAAAATTAAATGAAACCCACAAAAAATTAAAACTTTTCATCAAAATTCCTCTCCATATTCCAGATAATAGACAAAAAAAAGTTAGAGAAACAAAATTTCACATTCTATAACAAATAAAACTGAAGAAAAATTTTACCTTAAACCAAAAAAAAAAAAACATAACTTGCTGATCAAGAACAAGATAACCCATAAATTAACACAATCCCAGATAAGGAAATCAAAAAAGAAAGCCAGATCTTGTGTATAAACAGTGAGTATACTTACTTGGATTTGGTTGCCATGACTGAGGTGATGAGTGAGATAAGAAAGCAGATAAGGATGATAGATAGAGAGAGTGAGAGTGAGAGTAGCTGTGGCTGCTAAAACGCTGACATTTTTGTAAGAGAATATAAGAATGGATTTAATGTAAGTTTGTTTTTGTTTTTCAGATCATGAAATTATGATATGACAGATTAAAAAAGCTGTTTTGTGCAGCAATAAAAGCAAACACAACAACAAAAATAACAGAAGTTGAAGACTTTGAATTTTGAAGCAGCGAGTGAGTGAGGTGAGGTGGGCACAAGAATTAATTTACAGCAGAACCAAATAATTTGGAGTGATTCTTTGGTGCATTGGGTGACGTGGTAGCACAAGTGAATTGAAAAATAACATGTAGAGTTTCTTCATCTATTTTTTAGTTGTTTTTTAATTTTTTAGCACGCGTGGCAGTGGATGATTGGCTTGTTGTATGAATGACGTGGTACCATTGTTGCATAGAAGATTTTCTCAATAATTTGGGTTGGCTCTCAAGTGGGAAAAATTATATTATGTGTCGGATGTATATATCATCTCTCTCGCAATAATTAGATCTCACACACCTCATGAAGTGGCTCGCCCCACACACAGCACAACACAACACATGTTCCAGTTATTGGACCCTCTTAACACACTCTCTGTCTGAGTAAAGAGTTGTTTTTTAAGCATGGTTTTAAAAATTTGACCGGTAAAATTGAATCAATTGTCAGTCTGGATCACTTAAATTCTAAAAATTATGGTGAAAACAAAAATCGATCAAATATTTAAAAAAATAAATTTATGAAAAAATAATAATAATAATAATTTTTTTTTTATAATTTTTAATTAATTAATATTATTTATAGTATTAATCGATTTTTCAACCTTAATCTATTCCAACCGGTCAAATTAATTATCTGTCCGTTTTTAAAATAATATTTTTAAGGCGGACTTGAAGAAAGTGTTGAATGTACAAGAATGCCCTTGAGCTGTTATTCACTTATTTACTCGTACTGACAAAAGCAAAGTGGTCGCATTTTTTCAGACGTTGAGAGCTTGAGAGGCGTGATATTACATTATATGAATTTAATTTTGATTTGATTTTGTTGATAAAATCATTATTTTGAGTTTTTTTTTTTTTATATTATTCAAAGCCCGCAGTGGCTAGTAAAAAAATATGATTGGGGGTAAATAAAATTTTTAGATTAAATTAAATTTTTGGAAAAATTAAAATCAGAAAGGTTAATTCCCCTCACGAATTTGTGCGCGTTAAATTTTGGCTTCACTACTGAATACATTAAAGTGACCCCTTATATTTATCTTACCAACCCCTATTCTTAGGGGTGGCAATTTGGGTCAGGATTCGTTTATTCGTTCGATTCGATTCGCTTTAAAGCGAATACGGGTTTGGAAAAATGGATTCGTTTAATAAATGGGTCAATTCGATTCGATTCATTTATTAAACGAATCGAATACGAATTTAAGCTCATTGATTCGTTTATTCGTTTAGGATTCGTTTTATTATTTTTATTTACTAGTTCTTGTTAATTTTCAATTAAGATTCGAGAAATTATAGCTAATTATCATAGAAAAAATAATATTTTCGATATTTGATGAGATATTTTTAGTAAATATATCAATTACATATTTCATATGTATATATTATGAAGAATTAATGTAAATCAAGTGTGGTAAACGAATAAACGAATATTCGTATTCGATTCGTTTAATAACGAATCGAATACGAATCCTGATATTAGGATTCGTTTAATAAACGAATCGAATACGAATCCGTCACATTTTGATTCGATTCGTTTAGGATTCGATACAAATTCGATTCGTTGATTCGTTTTGACACCCCTACCTATTCTCTTATTAATCCAATTTTTATTTCCAAAAATATCCTTAATAAACAGATACAATTAAATATTATTTATTTTCTTCTCATTTCCATATGCAAAATTTCTACTTATCATCGTCGTTAATATGTAGAGGAATGGTGATCAAATAACGGCTCCTGTCACTCGATGGCGAAGGTTGCAAGAAGGGAAGGCCAACAGTTCATTTGAAGTTTAACGTTTTTGTTAATGGTGGTTTTTATCTCTCAAGAAGTTAAAATTTCGAGTAATTGTATATAGGGGATTTCCACTTCTCATAATCAGGGGTCAAGGTCTAGGTAGTAGGCCGTCCGACCCAATAAAAAGATCAAATTTGTTTGCGTTTCATGGCGAACCCGAGGTGGTCCATCACTAACGACCTGATCTGGTGGCTCAATAGGCTAGGACAGTTGTTGCTTCTGTCTCCCGACCTGGTAGGGGCAGGTCGAAGTAGTAATGATATGATCAAGTCAATATGACGTAAGCCCTACATGGAAACTTGCATCTTCCAAAGAGGTCTAACGTGATAAGAGCAAGTTATTGGCTTATCTTCTAGCACACACTATCACATGGGAGTTGATTTACATACTGGCTTTGGGAGGTAACGTGTAGCAGAGGGTATAGTAGCTTGGTTTAAAGAGATGTCAGGTGGCAGAGCTACTTTCGGCAGAACAGTTGGGGAAGAGAGTCATCGTATTAATGGTAGATTCACATGACTGACGTCATGAGATTGGTGTAACAGTGAAATTTGTCATAGTATATAAAGGGATACATAATTCATTGTAGAGGATTAGCTAATTTATCTCTTAACTTGTGAAATAGGTAGCAAAAAGCTTAAGTGTAAGAACGAGCATGTAAGAGGTCGGTCAAACGAGCTCGAGAGATATTCAGGTCGGTCGAGCTCGAGAGATAGTCAGGTCGGTCATACCCGACCATGTTATAAAATCTTCATTTTCCTTTGTACCCGTGGACGTAAGTTGGATCCATTCAGTTGAACCACGTTAAACTCTATGTCTTATCTGTGTGTTTTCCATCTTTTGCTAATTAAATATATAATCTAAGTAATTGGCGTTAAAGTAAGATATTAAATATATATATGTATATTCTTTTGTCTCATCTAAAGTTAAAATTCTATAACATCATAAATAACTTAATTATTTTTTAATCAATGTTGATTAAGGAAACAACTTTACCCCTTTAACAAAATCTCCAAAGAGCCCAATACTAGGTGCAACTTGCCGTGTTTCTTTGTAAATTTTTTGAGAAAGAATGATATTTTAATCTTCTTTAGTCGAAATTGCGTTTAGTTATTTATGATATTAGGAAAAGAAAAAAAATATATAATGGTTTATTTTTGGTAATTTCCCAAACCTTAATGGCCAGCAATCAAAATGGAAGAAATAACAAAACACAAATTTGATCTCAATGCAAATATGCAATGAGTTCTTATCCTCTTGAAGTCCAAATCAACACAAATCATATTATATTTGGTAATGTGGGCAAATTCCATTTGCTTTTACATGGCGTAACAAGCAATTTTCATTTTTTAATTGGAGATTAAAAAAAAAAAAGATTTAATTAAACAAAGATTTAATTTGTATGGTGAGAAGCTGACTAGCAACCAACAAACTTTCTTCCATATTTCTTCTAATTGTAGCAATTTCAAAAGTCATCATTTGCCATTAGGTGGGTCTTTACCCTAATTAGAGATTTGAACCAAAAAAATTCTCAATGCTAATAGTGATATATATATAATTGGTCCATGCATGCTTAGTGGGATTTAGGTGCTCACAAACTTATCTTTTTGAATAGTTTTATTTGGATACCAAATGATCTTTTCATCAAAAGTAATTAGGTACTCTTAGTAGATCCAACTTTAGAATAAAAAATTTATAGACTGTAGTTATGTTTAATGATAACAATGTATCAGGTATGATATGAGGATGTCAATAGATACAAAAAATTTATCCATAATCGATACTAAAGTAACATGGTCTGCGAAGACACTCATTCACATGAATATTTTATATTTTATTAATATGAGAATGTTATTACAAATAGCCGACTTGTCTATAAAATTATATTCATACTCAATCGTAACATATTAGACTCCACGTATCTCTATTCATACGGAAATTTTTACAATCCCTAATTTTGTTATAGCAAGATATCCTTAATATATTTTAGATATTTATATAAAAATTATCTCCACATATACACATATGGAGAGTTAAAAGTCTTGAACTCATACTTACATAAATGTAAAAGGAAAATAGTTTACACCTTATTAAGAAGCGATCCAAAATCGATAAAAATCCCTTATGATGATGATATATAATTTATTAATTTTAATAATTTGATATATGTATTAATAGTAACAATATAGTAGTAAAGCTTATAATAGGGGATATGATATCCAAAGTTGATGAATGTAATAATCCATTACCACAACGTTTTTGTTTAAGTGATTGGTTGCATTGACATTACAATTAAGTGATAAATTATATCTTTTGAGGTGGGACACAACACAATTGCCTTGAAAGAAGTAATTAAATTAACTAAATTGACTATTCAATCAATTATTTGAATAGCTAAATTCTCACGGCAAGTTTGATGTAACTTTGCTAATTGACTTGTCATTTGCTAATCATTTTATTGTGTCTTATAGACGTAATAATTAAATTAAATTAAATTAAAAAAATCATTAATTCTCTCACTTCGAATTAGTTTTTTTTTTTTTTTTTTTTTTTTTTTTTTAGTACTATCGCATTTAATAGTAGAATCAGGATACTACCTCTCATATTTTAGGTAATATAAAAAAAAAAAAAAAAACAATAATAATTTCATCATTTTTATCTTTACTTGGCTATTAAATTTGAGAACTATTGATGTTAAAGGAAAAGTTCATCATTTTTATCTTTATTTGGCTATTAAATTGAGAACTATTAATTAAAAAAAACACAAGGAGAATATGCGAGATGAGACGTTCCGAATGTCATGCATATCTCATTTTTTACAATAAAAACAAAATTATTTATAATAAAAACCTAAATTTCGCTTAATTTTAAAATATTATGGAGATTTCGTTTAAATTTACCAAACAATTATCCCCCAAACTAATCACTAATCAAATGAGTAAGCAAAAAAATTATATAAGGCTGGTTTCAATTAAATAATATAAGCTCTTAGAAGGAAAATAAATAAATAAATCAATAATGTAAGGGTATGAAGTATGAACAGAAAATTGAAAGTGAAATGTGAAGGAGATAATAATCGTATGTGGCAGAAATAACGTGACATTATGAACCATCAAACTACCAACCACCATAGGCCCCATCTGCATGGATTCCTCTTCAATCAACCGTCTGATTGTTGTGGGGTCTACATTTGTTTAAAATAAAATTAAAAAATCAAAATCAAAATCAAAATCATAACAACCGCTTTATTTATCTAAATAGGTGTGACATCTCAATTGTAGATTGAAAAATAAAATGATTAAATATGTGTTTGACAAGACTTTTGAAGTGGTTATTAATTCTATCTATTATTATATCTTTTGATCTAGGCGTAATATTAGAGGCAAATTATAAAAAATGAGTAAAAAAATTTTTGTATATATCACAAGTAATCATTATTATATTTTTATTATCTAATTAATTAAATAAACTCTATCTGGGTAAATTTTTTTTGAAATCAACTATTATATCTCCTTATAGTAATAAATAAAAATGACAGTGTGATGGCACTCATCGCACACCCATTAAGTTTGGTGGGTATTTTGGTCCGCAATGAGTTCATTTAGCTAATTTTAATAGAAAAACTTAATAATAGTTAATTTGGATAAAACCCTAATTTATTTGCATATTTTTATAATTTCCCAAGATTTGATTATAGAGGGATTTTTTTGCTACAATTTTATGTCTACAAAATCCGAAGTTTCCGCCTTTTTTTTTTTAGTAATTAAGATGTCTGGGCCCACTTATACGCACCTCAACTATTCGAATCTTGAACCCGAGAGTAAATAAATCACTCAACCCCAGAATCTTGAACCCGAGAGTGAATAAATCACTCAACCCCAAAGTTTTTACCACTGAGACAACCCTTTCGAATTGTTTTGCCTCTTATAAATTACAAAATCTGTTGTAAATTCCTCAAAAATTCATTACAAGGATATGTATATGTATTACATTGGGATTTTCAAGTGGTGTATGGGAGGTTGCAATCCTTGGAGGGTTGCAACCCACCCCAATGGGTGCCCTTTTGGCACCCCTCCAAACCTTATAAAAGGAGGCTTCTATTCCAAATGAAATATAGAAAATATACAACAATAATATCTTGTTTTAAAAGGCAGTGTCTGTTTTTCTTTTGTTTTTTGAGAGAGAGATCCACCATTTTCTGAGTTCGCATACTTGTTAAGGAGTGCTCCTTGAACAAGAAGTATCCAAGTTATCCTAGGAGAACGTTGGCAATTCGAATCCGTAGAGCACCTGTGACGGGGCCAATAAGTTCTTAAGGACAGAGAGATCTCGACTTGGATTGAATCTGTAAACTTGATTTCCATGTTTGTCTTGAAGTTTTTCTGGTATTAGGGTTTTACATCTAGATCTACTTTTGGTTGTTTAATCTATTTGATTTGCATGTTTATTACTGTTTAATGACACCATACTTTCCGCAATCTTAAGAACTTATTGATCTAGTGTTATTAGATAGTAATTCGCATGTTAGGGTTTGAATATTTTCTGAAAAAATTCGGACTATGCATGAAAACCCGTAGGGCGTTCGAACGCCCGACGCACGCGAAGACTTAAAATCTAAAATTTCGTAAGAACGTCGAACGCGTCTTCAAACGCAACTTGAACGCAAGCCTTCTGCCTAAGAACGTTCGAACGCGTCATAAACACAACTCGAACGCAAACTCTCTGGAATCATTCCGTTCGAACGCGTTCTCGAACGCTATACGAACGTGAACTCTCTGGAATCATTCCGTTCGAACGTGTTATCAAACGCTACTCGAACGTGAACTCTCTGGAAACAATTTGTTCGAACGCATTGTCAAACGCAACACGAACGCACACACACTGGACAGTCTCGTTCGAACGTAGATCGAACGTGACACTAATGAATTTGTCCTGGAAGTATCATAAACTGCAGCTTTAATTAATATTAACTTGGTTAATCATATACTGTAAACACATTAATCTTGGTAGTATAGATTTAAGTTATTATTAAGTTGTTCAATTATCACAAGCATACACATAGTGATAAAGTTGAAATTAATTGGTTGTTGCATAATTGGTTGAGAATTTATAGTGTAATTTTGCACAAGTAATTGCATCCAATCTTGATTGACCTATATATATCTACACTTATCGTATTAATTGTGCTATTGGAAAAGTGTAAGTCTGGGTTTTGAATTGCTAAAAGATCCTATTGGAAAAAGTGTTTGAAGAATATTCGTTCATTCAATTTTCCTAAGGTATCTCTAGTTGAAATTCAAGGACTTGTGTTATTGGAACTTTCGTCCAATAGAACAACAAGTGACTACCTAGTATATCACTTTGAACAAGATCATTCGTTGATCGTTGTGCGATTTGTCTTTCGTAGACTAATTGAACCCTGTTGATTTCCAGTTACAAATGGCTAGCGGAAATATCACGGTACCGGCCTCTCACGGAGAAAAACCGGAGAAATTTGGTGGGGCAAATTTCAAACAGTGGCAGAGCAAAATGCTGTTCTACCTGACAACTCTCCAGTTGGCTAAATTCCTCAAAGATCCTCTGGGTCCTGTGGAGGGTGAATCCGAATTGGCCAAGGAAGAGCGAGAACAGACTTGGATGTCTGGAGACTTCTTATGTAAGAACTACCTTTTGGGTGGTCTTGACAATACCCTGTACAATGTGTACCAAGGCATGACTTCTGCGAAGGTTCTCTGGGAATCTCTCGAGAAGAAGTACAAAACCGAAGATGTCGGATAAAAGAAATTTGTCGTGGGTAGGTTCCTGGACTAGAAGATGGTAGATTCAAGGACGGTGATGTCTCAGTTGGGTGAACTGCAATTGATCATTCATGAAATACTGGGTGAAGGAATGAAACTCTGTGAGATGTTTCAAGTTGCCGCTATAATTGAAAAGTTGCCTCCATCATGGAAGGACTTCAGGAGCTATCTGAAACACAAAAAGAAGCATATGAGTCTTGAAGAACTCAGTGTTCGATTGAGAATCGATGAGGACAACAGGATGTCCGAGAAGGCCAGCTACAAGACTCTGGAGTCTAATGCCAACATCATTGAAGGTGTAAAGGGTAGCAAAAGAGAAATAACAGTGGAGCTGACTTTGGGAACAAGAAGTTCAAGGGAAAATGCTACAACTGTGGAAAGAGCGGTCATATGTCAAAGGACTGCAGAAACAAGAAGTCTCAGGACAAGGGCAAGAAAAAGAAAAATGAGGCTCATGTCACTGAAGGTGAGCAGCTGACTGATGATATCTCAGAGATGGAACTATCAGCAGTGGTAACCGAAGCCAACATAGTTGGGAATCCGAGAGAATGGTGGGTAGACACTGGGGCTACTCGTCATATCTGTGCAGACAGTAAGATGTTTTCCATGTACCAGAAGGTCGATGGCGGAGATCATCTGACTATGAGAAACTCGTCTATCTCTCAGGTGGTTGGGCAAGATGTAGACGCTGGTTTTCGCCCGAGGTCCACAATTGAGATTTCGTGAAATGGGGCACTGGCGATCCTGCAAAACAAAGATGTAGAGTGAGCGGGAGTACTGCCCACCGATGTGGTGGGTGCCGGGGGCACTCCGACGCTCAAGTCAGTAGTGAAGACGAGCTGTAAGTAATGGAATAGCAAGGCTAGAGACTACCTTGATCCCCATGTGATGCCGCGAGGGCGGGTAGGGTAGGATGGTGATTATAGAATTCTGGAGAGAATCCTCTCCTATTGGAAACTCATTTCCTATATGGCTATATATACATGCTTAAGTAACGTGTGCCTTTATTGCCATTTGATTGCTTTTCTGTTGGGTCGTGATAACGGTCGACTTCATAAGGGGGGGTTTTATTTGTATTTGCCCGTTGTTGGCTGGCAGCTGTTGAATTTATGAATGGTGTCTATGAACTTAGGCGTTACGTGGGCCGGCCTCTGGATGGTCCTTCGGTTGGTGTTCATCGGGCCTGGGCCGACATTATGTCTTTGGGGTTTGATTAGGAGGCTTCAGGGGTGAGTCTAGTATTGGGTCTGAAGTAAAATGACGAAACTACCCCTGGACCAAATTTGGCCCAAACAGTTTGTCCCCTACTCTCTAAGTCAAGAGTCATGGCTTGGAGAGTACTTGACGCATGTGTCGCCTGGGACGAGGCCATATTATGTAGCTGTACTCGAGCGTTGATGCTGCCTACTAATTGAACCAAACGAATGTCAAGTTATCAACTTGAGTCTACAAGAGCCATTGGGGAAGTACCCAATCGTTTGGACCCGATGAAGGTCAGTATATCAGTCATACTACATGTGCCTTCCATGTCTACAAGTTGACTCGAAATGAGTCAACGGGGATGTCCCCGGTCGACTGGACTTGATGAGTCCAGGAAGATATAAGTCATACGACATGTGTAATCCATGTCTACAACTTTGACTCGACATGAGTATATGGGGGATGTCTCCGGTCGACTGGACTTGATGAGTCCATGAAGATATAAGTCATACGACATGTGTAATCCATGTCTACAACTTGACTCAGCATGAGTCTATGGGGGATGTCCCCGGTCGACTGAACCAGATGAATGTTCAGGAGTTATTTCACACGACATTGTCGTATGGACTGTAGGAAGTCCATGTCTTCATTTGACTTGACATGAGTCAATGAGGGATGTCCCTGGTCGACTGAACCAGATGAATGTTCAGGAGTTGTTTCACACGACATTATCGTATGGACTGTAGGAAGTCTATATCTATAATTTGACTCGACATGAGTCCGTGGGGGATGTTCCCGGTCGACTGGAATTGATGAGTCCAGGAAGATATAAGTCATACGACATGTGTATTCCATGTCTACAACTTGACTCAATATGAGTCTATGAGGGATGTCCCCAGTCGACTGGACTTGATGAGACCAGGAAGTTATTTCACACGACATTGTCATATGGATTGTAGGAAGTTCATGGAGGTCATCAATTACTATACTAGACCTGAAGAAGGCCCATTATGCTACAATGGAAGGAACTTGATGAACGTTACCAAGGTCATCACTCTTCTATGTGACTGCCGTCGAATGGGCTTCAAAAATTGACTTGACGAAAGTCCAAAGTCATCACACTTGTCTCTACTAATCCTATGAAAGGTTAAAGAGGGTTACATTCCTCATACCTCGATACCTTTTATGTGATTTGGAGATGAAATTCCATCAATGTCGTCTCGAAAGGATGACTATCCTTCAATGTCTTCTCAGCGTTCATGCAATGTCATATAGATCATCTTTCCAGTGGCCTGGTAGTGTGCTTCTGTTAAATTGGATTTACTAAAATTTACATACAGACGTGGTGTAACAAACGGTCTGGCTTAGCTTTGATTCCATGCTTAATATCCCGTCCACAAGCAAAATACTTCTAGAAGCCAACTTACGGATCAGACACATTCCACTTCGGAAAGCACAACAGCCCAAACTTGTATATAAACCAAAGAATAGCCCACATTACAATCCTCCTTTCGGCCCAATGGAACCAACCAAATTACTAGCGCCAAAAAGGACCAGATGAAGGCAAACTGCCTCCAAAAACCCAGCTTACAAGTCTAACTAGCCCAACAAACCGGCAACACCAGCCCACGTGCAAGAATTCTCATCGGTCCAAGCGTAGACAACACCACACTTTCCACAAGGTCAGACGTTTGGTCAAAACAGGCCCACAAGACATTTGCAAAGCTGTTACAAAAATCTCATTGTCCCACATCGAATATTTTACAAGGGAAGCGTCGATGGTAGAGACCAAAAGCAATCCCACAACGATTAGAGCAGAATAGACACTAAAAGCAGCTAGACAAGCAGCTATCAGTGGGTCGAATCAATAAAGGACGACGATGCAAAGGAAAATGAGGAGAAGAATGAGGTGGGTAAGCCTTTCATATATAATATTTTTGCAGGTTTCCACACGACTGAATATGGTAGTTGTACTTAGAGCTCTTGTCGTGTGGACCACTTTGGGCAGCAGTCGCGTTGAAGTCATTCCTCTTGTGGCTGCTCTATGAGTTATTCTTCATCATGTGGGTAGTTGGCCTCCTTTCGTCTCAGCTTTTGGCTGCTTCCGAGGTTTCCTTTGTCGAGTGGTCGCATCCATGTGGAGCTTTGACGGATAATACCTTTAGTGGTGGACCTTTTGTAATTCCATTATAAAGAATAAACTTCATTTTGTCATGTGTGTGTATATTCCAAAGGCGATGCCATAGTCAAAATTCACCAACATCTGATATCAGAATATCGTTCCCTAGGTGTTCGAAAGAAAGCCCCAACGATTCCATGAACTCAGATTCAGAATCCCATGGATAATTAAAAAACTCCCAGAATAATTTGAGAATTAACCAGTCAGCGAGGATTTTCCAATAAGATCATAGCACGCCCAGTCGGGAGGAAGATCATAACCATGGTATAGACATCCCTTGAACCAGAGCTGTGATGATAAATTGAGAGCAAAGTTGGGAATCCCACATCGGTTGTTGCAAGAAATGGAGTAAAAAACTCCCGCGTTTTTCAAAGATCAGAACGAGTATTTAGTCTCGCCAGTAGCAATCTTGACCACATTGACCGAAACACTAGTTCTACTGAACTCCTCATTCGACAGCTTGGTTCACCATTTCGGAAACCCTCAGTGTGAGCTCATTCGACATGACATCGTTAAGCCAATTCTGCTCGAAGATGATCAGATTTTCCTCATTGCTTGCCCTGCCTTTGATGGGTCTGCCTTGTCGTGTGGCATTTTAGTCTCTGCTTCGATCCGCCATCCACGCGAACGCTGAAGACTTGTGTGGTGAAGAAGACTCAGAGAGAGGTCATCAGGTCACTGCTAAGCTTCTTGTACCATCTGTGTCTGACATACCGACGCCTCACTGATAAAGATGAGTTTGTTGTCTTGGCCACATATGGGGTAAGGGAATGCTTTTCTGAATGTAATCAGCGTTGTCGATTTTTTATTTTTTGTATCTCATTTTAAAGTGGCCTTCAATTTCCTTCCATAGACTTGGGATGTTTTCTCAAACAAAGAAGTGGTAGACATTGTAGCTTCAGCCCCAGCACAGTCCTCAGTAATTCGATCCCATGTTGAGTCTGCAATTCGAACTTGGAGATACAAGTATCCAACTTCCAAAGTGATGATCGTGTTGCGGTATGCCTGTTCGTCGACTCCAGCACAAATGGCATCTCCACTTGCAGTTCCTAGCCCAAAGAGCAGTTAGCTTCAGTGGGTGAAACTCATTTTGGCTTGGGAAAAGATGACGATCCCTCTGCCCTAACCAGCCTACCCCGACCAGGCACTGTCCGAACTGTCAGTAAATAAGAAATACACCCTGAAGAAAATGACGATGACGCTTCGAAGCTAGACGAATCAAATATCGATTGGTCCGCACTTGAAGGAGTGTCTCGAGTGAATACCCCATTGACTCTACCTAGGTTCACACCTGGGAAAGATGATAAGAAGGGTGCTATCTACCGTGTCGAATGGGTCTTCAGCCAGTAGTCAATCATTCCTTCATGTCGGGTCGATTGGAACCTTAGCCTCTAGCCAAGACTTCGTTCTTGTCGTGTCGAGTGAAATCTCTTACTCTAGCTAGAACTTTTTCATTGTCGTCTGGAATTAAAGTCCAGCCATCTAGCTAGGATTTTTTCATTCCCATGTCAAATGTGATCTTGAACATTGGGGGTCGTGTGGAATATTTAGCAAGCAACAAGCTACAAACATAGTAATGCCAACTGGGACATCCTCATTAACATACTTATGTCGAGTGGACATCCCTAACAAATTCTTTATCAAACATGGTAAATGTCGACTGAGCCATCCAAAATAATTACCTAGTGTAAATTATAGTGTCGACTGGGACACCCATAGTGAGTCTCATACTATAAACTGTAATGCCAACTAGGACATCAATCACAAGTCCCAAGCCATATTTTGATGTTGACTGGGACACCCATAACAATTACCAAGTTGAAAATCATAGTGTCGTCTGGGACACTCATAGCTAGTATCATATTATAAAACCTATTATAAGTCACATGCCTTAGTGATGTCGACTGAGCCATTCTTAAGAAGTGTAAGCCATACCTGGTAAGGTTGATCGGGATGTCCGTGCCAAGTCTTCATTCGGGTACTGTCGACTGGGACGTCGCTTCATCATGTGAGGTAAATGGTAGGAAATATATTTCCATTGAAGGGTGGCGTCTTGCTCCTGATGTAGGTCCAGGAATCTAAGGACTGATGGAGACTAGAGTTGATGAAACTCCATTCACGTAATCTTTCATGCCACCTAGAGGAGACGATAATCCTCTTTCGCAGTCTGAAAGGGATAATATTCTATCCATGCCATTTAGATTAGAAGGTAATCGCCCTAAGTAGTTTTGAATAGATGAAAATTATGGAGAATACTTCTTGGTTGATTGGGTATGCTGGGGATTAAGTGGGTATTCTTATATCGATATGAGGGAGCGTGAAAGTTAGTTCAAATGACGATCCGGATACGTCGATTGATAGGATCGTAGATGGAGAGATCTTTACATGCTTTGAATCGCCAGGGCCCCACGGTGGGCGCCAAATTGTAGACGCTGGTTTTCGCCCGAGGTCCACAATTGAGATTTCGTGAAATGGGGCACTGGCGATCCTGCAAAACAAAGATGTAGAGTGAGCGGGAGTACTGCCCACCGGTGTGGTGGGTGCCGGGGGCACTCCGATGCTCAAGTCAGTAGTGAAGACGAGCTGTAAGTAATGGAATAGCAAGGTTAGAGACTACCTTGATCCCCATGTGATGCCGCGAGGGCGGTAGGATGGTGATTATATGAATTCTGGAGAGAATCCTCTCCTATTGGAAACTCATTTCCTATATATACATGCTTAAGTAACGTGTGCCTTTATTGCCATTTGATTGCTTGTCCGTTGGGTCGTGATAACGGTCGACTTCATAAGGGGGGTTTTATTTGTATTTGCCTGTTGTTGGCTGGCAGCTGTTGAATTTATGAATGGTGTCTATGAACTTAGGCGTTACGTGGGCCGGCCTCTGGATGGTCCTTCGGTTGGTGTTCATCGGGCCTGGGCCGACATTATGTCTTTGGGGTTTGATTAGGAGGCTTCAAGGGTGAGTCTAGTATTGGGTCTGAAGTAAAATGACGAAACTACCCATGGACCAAATTTGGCCCAAACACAAGACACAGTGGTTCTGAAGATGACATCCGGAAAGGAGCTAACATTGAAGAATGTACTGCACGTTCCAGATATTCGAAAGAACTTGGTCTCGGGCTCTCTTCTTAGTAAGGCTGGTTTTAAGCTTGTGTTTGTTTCTGACAAGTTTGTATTGACTAAGAATGAAATGTATGTAGGAAAAAGGATACCTAACTGAGGGCATTTTCAAGCTAAATGTAATGACTGTTAATCGTGCTATTAATAAAGCTAGTTCGTCTGCTTATATTATTGTGTCACAAAATGTATGGCATGAGAGGTTAGGACATGTTAATTATGATACCATGTCCATGCGTAAATTAATTAACATGGACCTTATACCTAAATTTGCAATTGATAGCCAACATAAGTGTGAAGAATGTGTTGAAACAAAAATGCAGAAAACATCATTTCATTCTATAGAACGCAGTTCTGAACATCTAGAACTTGTACATACCGATGTATGTGACATGAATATTGTGCAAACAAGAGGCGATAAAAATTACTTTGTCACTTTTATCGATGACAGCACAAGATTCTGTTATGTGTACTTGCTGAGAAGCAAAGCTGAAGCAATTGAGAGCTTCGTACACTATAAGAACGAAGTTGAAAACTAACTTGGCAAGAAAATCAAAAGAATCAGGAGTGATAGAGGCGGTGAATACGTTTCACTATTCGGTGAATATTGTTCTGTGCACGGAATTATTCACGAAACCACTGCTCCTTATTCTCCTCAACAGAACGGAATTACGGAGCGCAAAAACCGAACGTTGAAAGAAATGATGAACGCCATGTTGACGAGTTCGGGTCTACCCCAGAACTTGTGGGGGGAAGCCTTGCTTTCCGCGAACTACGTTCTAAACAAGCTTCCTCACAGAAGACTGGACAAGACACCATATGAATTGTGGAAAGGTTTCGTACCTTCCTACAAATACCTAAAAGTGTGGGGGTGTCTTGCCAAAGTAATGGTTCCTAAACCTAAAAAGGTTAGAATATGATCCAAAACTGTTGACTGTATATTCATTGGATATGCTCACAACAGTAGTGCGTATCGATTCTTGGTACACAAGTCGAAGATTCCTGACATCAATCCAAATATGATAATTGAGTCAAGGAATGCGATATTTTTTGAAGAGACGTTTCCTTGTAAGGAAAGACAAATAACTGGGTCTCTCAAAAGGACAATTGACCCTGTCAATGACAGTGATCAGGTTGACCTAGAATCAGATAAACGTGTTAATACTGAGACAATCGAGCCTAGACGTAGCAAAAGAGCTAGAACGTCTAAGTCATTTGGTCCCGATTTTCTGACATACCTGTTAGAAAATGAGCCTCAAAGCTATAAAGAAGCCATGTCTTCTCCTGAGGCACCTCTTTGGAAAGAGACGATAAACAGTGAGATTGATTCAATCCTACAGAACCATAATTGGGAGTTGGTTGACCTTCCACCAGGTTGTAAGCCACTGGGCTACAAATGGATATTCAAAATGAAGATGAAAACGGATGGATCAATAGATAAGTACAAGGCAAGACTTGTCATAAAAAGTTATAGACAAAATGAAGGCCTTGATTACTTTGACACATATTCACCAGTGACTCGTATCACATCGATAAGAATACTCATAGTCATAGCAGCTATATTTGGTCTTGGAATACATCAAATGGATGTAAAGACGGCATTCTTGAATGGTGAATTGGATGAAGAGATTTACATGGAACAACCAGAAGGGTTTAGTGTTCCTGGACAATAACAGAAGGTGCGCAAACTTGTAAAATCCTTGTATGGATTAAAACAAGCACCAAAACAATGACATGAGAAATTTGACAAAGAAATGTTGTCAAATGGGTTCAAAACCAATGAGTGTGATAAGTGTGTGTACACCAAATCAACTCAAAAAAGATATGTCATTGTGTGTCTCTATGTAGACGATATGCTGATAATTGGTAGTAATCATGAAATGATTCAGTCTACCAAAAACGTGTTATCCAGCAGATTTGATATGAAAGATTTGGGAATTGCTGATGTGATCTTAGGAATTAAGATTTCTAGGACATCAGACGGATATATATTATCACAGACTCATTATATTGAGAAGATACTTGATAAATATATCAAAGGGGATCTAAATGTGGCTAAAACCCCTATGGACCTAACTCTTCATCTATCAAAGAATATTGGTTCAGGCGTATCGCAATTAGAGTATTCAAGAATCATCGGAAGTCTGATGTATCTCACGAATTGTACACGGCCTGATATCGCTCAAGCTGTGAATCGACTTAGCAGATATACGAGCAATCCAGGACACAACCACTGGAAAGTCATAGTAAGAGTTTTGAGGTATCTGAGAGAAACTTCAAAATATGAGCTATATTACGAGAGATATCCTGATGTACTAGAGGGATACAGCGATGCTAACTGGATATCTGATACGTTGGATTCCAAATCTACGAGTGGATTTGTTTTCACACTTGGTAATGCAGCCGTGTCATGGAAATCCTCGAGGCAAACATGTATTGCCCGGTCTACTATGGAATCAGAGTTCATAGCATTAGACAAAACAGCGGAAGAAGCAGAATCTCTTAGAAACTTCCTGGAGGATATTCCTAGTTGGCCCAAACTGGTGCCAGCGATAAGCATACATTGTAACAGTCAATCGGCTATTGGGAGAGCCCAAAATACAATGTATAATGGTAAGTCTCGACATATACGTCGGAGACATAATACCATACGTCAACTGCTCTCAAGTGGCATAATAACGATCGATTATGTTAAGTCGAAGGAAAACCTAGCGGATCCATTAACTAAAGGTTTACCTCGAGAGCAAGTTGAGAAGTCATCGAGGGGAATGGGCTTGAAGCCTATAATCTAAGAATTGTCACTGTGGAAACCCAACCTAGCTGACTGGAGATCCCAAGATCTAGGTTCAAAATGGACAACAGAAACTTTGTGCAATTCAAAACAAGCACTGAAGAGTTTCGTACTCTTTCCCATTCCGATAATGACGCTGAGTGCTGTCTGTCATTGGTTAGGATAAGCTAAGGCTTTTAATGATCACTATATTAGGAGATGAGTCCTAATGGGGGTAAAGACAGATTACCTCTTCATAGTAGATCACATATTTCAAGTAAGAAGTGAGGCCGCTTCCATGGGAACCTTTAAATGCGGGTTACCCTAAAGTGCTTGATGAATCCAGGACCGTTATTCAGGGCCGAAATGAACACAACCGTAGAACGGGAAAATGGTCGAATTAAAGTTGTGTGTTGGCAATTGTCTTGGTTTACACCAACGGCAGAACAGTTCAAGACTATGGGTCACTGGTTTGCCAAGTAAATCTGATTGTCATTCACTAGGAAATGTTCAAGGCGAAAGCTACCTATTTCGATGCAGCTTTAGCTCACGGTATCTCTCTCACGTGCCTGAATGAATATTTGAAGAATTGTGGGGGATTGTTGTAAATTCCTCAAAAATTCATTATAAGGATATGTATATATATTACATTGAGATTTTCAAGTGGTGTATGGGAGGTTGCAATCCTTGGAGGGTTGCAACCCACCCCAATGGGTGCCCTTTTGGCACCCCTCCAAGCCTTATAAAATGAGGCTTCTATTCTAAATGAAATATAGAAAATAACAACAATAATATCATGTTTTAAAAGGCAGTGTCTGTTTTTCTTTTGTTTTTTGAGAGAGAGATCCACCATTTTCCGAGTTCGCATACTTGTTAAGGAGTGCTCTTTGAACAAGAAGTATCCAAGTTATCCTAAGAAAACGTTGGCAATTCGAATCCGTAGAGCACATGTGACGGGGCCAATAAATTCTTAAGGACAGAGAGATTTCGACTTGGATTGAATCTGTAAACTTGATTTTCAGGTTTGTCTTGAAGTTTTTCTGGTTTTAGGGTTTTGCATCTAGATCTACTTTTGGTTGTTTAATCTATTTGATTTGCATGTTTATTACTGTTTAATGACACCATACTTTCCACAAAATCGATGGCTAAATTGTAAAGCATTGATAAGCACTTTGGAGTACCATTAATCTCATATCTACATATAAGGAAATATTATTACAGATCTATTAATCAATATGTGATTTGCATGTATTGATTTTACTTAGATTCATATAGTGAAAAATTAAAAGAAGGGGATGGGCAAAACCCAGATTAATTTTTTATCTCTCTAAGATTCGAACCGGATAAAAAATTAAATAAAACTATTTGAAAATTATTGATGAATGTAACTTGAGTATATGCTCTAATGTATAGAGGAAGAGATCTTTGTGTCGGGTTTTACGAGTCATCATCTTATAAATGACAAAGAATAATCTTGTTTAGTAAACTATATTGCTTGTGTTTTAATTGTTAATTTTATGTTAATGATAATAAGCCAACTTTACGTAGTTTCTCAACAGCCCACAATTATTCTAAAAATATATATATATCTGAGAAAAACTAATTATTGGGGAGCTGATGATATAGCAACTCAGTAACATATACAAACAATTCACATGCCTACCACATGCCATGTTTCAACTTTAATCTAATTATGCTTTTACCATTTGCCAATAAATGATTTCTTTTGCTTTTGGATTTTTCAAAGGATTCCTTTAAAAATATTTGTTTTATTTAATAAAGAATTTTAGAATTTTATGATTTTTATAGATCAAAGATAAACTAATTCCAAATATTGTATAATTATTTACAAGTCTCACATTATTGTTAAAAATCAAATATTTTATGTACCAAAAAGGTATCAAATATAGAATGTTTAAATTATTTTGCCAAAATGAGCTCCATTTGCATTGTGAGAAAGACTTGTGTGAGACGGATATATGAATAACATGATACGACCGTCTACTAATGATTTGACAAATATATATTAAATTTGGAATTAACGAATAACAATAGAGAGATAAATTTATTAATTGGATGGTCGCATAGGACATGTCCCCTTGCATTGTTATTATTATTTTATTTTTTTTTATTTTTTTCATAACTAATGAAGTCAATAAAAAAATGTGTCATATAAATGCAACTCAACGGTCAAACACTACATGCAAAAAGATGGACATCATATTAATATCGCATCCACCAATTAATTAATTAATAAAAAATGCCACCAAGAAAATTAAATTAACAATAGAAAAATAAACAAAATCCAAGCACTATTCAAGAGAATGGAGACAAAAGTGATACAAATTGTGATCCTGAAAGTAAAAAAAGGAGAGAAAATCCAAACTGTCAAGCACATGGTGTGGGATCAAAACAGCTGAAAATTGCAGATAAACAAAAGATGGAAGAATGAGTTCAAGCTGTACCACCAGCTTGATGTGGGAAGCATGCTTGTTTCTTTATTTTAATTTTATTTTATTTTTTTAGGGAAAATTAAAAATAACAAATGTGATAATCACTTGGCAAACAACTCGAAAAGCTACAACACGATATGCATGTATTATCGTCTAACTATTATTTCATGTGACTAAGGGCCTCATAGCTCAGATCATTATGTGAAGTAAATGCCATATCAACTTCAAAGTTTATTATACGAATTGAAAACAGTCAGAAATTATATGCGTCAACAGAGGAGATCAGGAGACAGAGAGATATCTACAAATTTAATGCGCAGTTGAGTTATAGTGATGAGGGAGCGAGATATTACATCAATCATCATCATAAGAGACATGGAAGCTGGCGGTGCAACCTGAGGCATCAGGTTCCTCGGCCCCGCAGCAGTCATAGAACTTGGCAGCATATGGCGGATCGTCAGGTCCCAATTCATAGTACCTTCAATGAATCAAAAATATGAAACATCAATTGAATGTGCTCTATCCAACTCTCACGTGTGAAAAGAAGATAAGAAAATATAGTATAGAAAATGCACTTGCAAGGAAAACATTTTCCCTCATTTTAAACATGGGAAATTGCAAGCAATGGCCATTAATTAGTTACAGATCAAAATTCCCAAATGTCAGATGCTTCTGTGATTAATATTTTCCAAGAAGTTAATCTTCACCAACAATAATCACAAATAAGGGTTACATAACCTGAAAATGCATCTCTATATGGAAATTTTGCAGTGCACCTCTCTCTCTCTCTTCTTGTGGAATATTTGTACAGGATTTGTTTCTATATCTCCTTGAAACCAAAACAAAAGTGAAACATGAAGAATGCTGTCATTCAATAACCCAACCTTGCTCTTAATCAGGAACTGAATTTTTTTCACACTTTCTCCGTGGCTTGTCAATTTCTCCCAAACTCCAAAACTCACTTCACAAATTTCTTAAACCAAAACATGGTCTAAAACGACAATGAGGGATACCAGAAAATGAACAAACTATTTCCAAGCAGCTATTATTGAAACTGACACTATGAGAAGATCAAGTCAACAATCTGCAGACACTAGTAAATGCTATTGTGTACGTACTCCATAGAGTTTATCTAAAGGTTCTTAAATTCAATTACAGTCATGAGCTTCAGCATAAAGAGATTTTTTTCCACAGTTATCACAGTTAAATAAATTAAAACCACAGTTTTCAGTTCTTCAAAATGTCTTTAAACTAACAATTGTAGAGAACCTATTTAGTAGTTTCTACAGCCCCCAGACTCCCCGCCATAGATCAAAGAATATATGTGAATTGGCTTTCGTAGGCCTAATGGGAAATTGTGTCAGTTGGCTAGACCGAGGAATGACTTTTGTATGTAGCAATTAGGGTCCAGTGGAGATTCTGAGAGAACACAACACTGACTTTGGACACACAAATAAATGAATAACGAACCTCAAAAAGTAGATTTTGTGTAAACTGAAAAAGCCTAGGAAACAAGATTCGCAAAATTCCAGCTTTTAGCTTTGTTTTCAACAGTTCCACTCTGTCTCCTTCAACCCAGATATTCTCAGGCAAGCAAAGACTTGCTTTTTCCTCCATAGAATTAGTAATCCTGCCTACAGAGATACTTCAACATGCAAACAATACTACTACCTTAAAGACAAGACCCAATAGACTCTAAACAAAGACCCAATTTCCATGTACATAATGATATCTGGAGAATAATTAAGGAACGGTTTTCTCATTTAATACTATAAACCAGAAGATTAACGCAAATCTGTTGACTAATAAGTACAAAATGATATGCCATCAATAGTAGTGGAGCTTGTGGCAAATAGTATTTTGAGATTAGCAACACTATAACAGCCAATAGAACTCACACTACTCGATTTCCGTACAACCATGTGCATATTCATTTGTCGCAATTAACAACTTGTTGGACAATTTGCAGAATAAATATATATATGACAGGATTTCACTAGATTATTGTATGGATGACAAGGTAAAACAGACGCCAGCACAAACTCCAGAAAGCTAAACTAGCAGGCTAATGGCACAATCATTCAACATCATCTAATTATTGACATTGTACATTGGTGTTTCTAAATCATCCAATAATAACCAACCAAAATTAATAAAAATGGGGACCGACCACTCAGATTATACATGAAAAATTAACAGAATAACAAAAAAATTGTTTACTTGATACCCAATTAAGCAAAGAATCCTACACAGTACACAATTTCATTCAACTCCTAGCTCAAGCTGCCGAGATTTTTTATTTTTTATTTTTAAATTTAATCTCATCCAATAAAGAATGCAAAAGAATCAAAAGGGTACATGAGATTATTAATAAAAAGAAACTGAATAAAAGAATCAAATTGAGAAAAGGGTATGCGAAATGATGATCAAAGGGGGATGGGATACCTTTTTTGGTCGTCGTGACGACGGCAAACGAAGAAGGAAGGATGAAAGCGGCATGAAGAAGAGGTGTTTAATGAAGCCGTGTATGTTTGCTTGCACCTCTTACACACTTTCTCCTTCTCCTTCACTTTCTCTGTCTCCATTTTTTCCCTGTGGCTTTGCGTGTGCCGGTGCGATTTCGAGGGGTTGGCGCTTCCTATAGCTGACTTTAATCAGAAATCGCTCTCATTTGAGTGATTTGCCAATAATCAGTAATTGGGCTGTAAAATCTTCCCACTCTTCCATAAAATTCGGTATGAATAAAATTGTTGATCCGAATAATTTTGAGGATGCGTGAATATAATATTATGTTATTAGATCTCTGTCCTAAATAAGTTGGAGTTTTAGGATTTCATAAGTTTATAATTGAGCGAAAATGTATATTTATATCTTTTTTGATGTTTTATTAATGAAATATTTCATTATCCGTTTAAAAAAATTGATATTTTAGTAAAAAAGAATAAAAAAATCAATATCTTCTACAAATCAATAAAATTATTTTATTTATTATGAAAAAAAAATTAAACAATCATAAAATTGTGATAAATAACTAGACTCGACCACAGTTCCGGTTCGAAACCGAAATCGAACCAGACCTGAATTGGTAGGAACCTGCAGGTTCCGATTCCAGAACCAGAACCAGATTTGTTCGGTTCGGTTAGAGTTCTACCCTATCCGAATCGAATAGAACTGGATGATTCCAACTTCCAACCGGTTCCAACCGGAACCGTTGGGCCAGACAGCATGGAGCAAACGGCTCCCCGCTGCCTTTAATTTAATTTAATTTATTTTTTGTAAAATTCAATTACTAAATTACCTTTAATAACATTAGTAAACGAGTAGTTTTAAATTTTTAGGGACAATTTAGGTATCACAAAAAAAAAATCTAAAAATGTATAAATATGGGTTATTCTTCATTTTTTCAACACAAAAATTCTCAATTCTTTCAATTTCTTTAATTCTTCCATCTCAATTATCTCATCTCCAATTTATGTTATTGATTTAATTTTACAATTCTTCAATATTAACAAAAAATGACAAGTTCATCCGAAAACACCATGTTCAATGTGCCAACTCAAGAGAGCGATCAAAATATTAGTACACGGATAAGAGAAGTTAAGTCTCGATCTTCCGATATTTTCAAAATTCATTTTCGTTTAGTCGAAACTGAAAATGAATGTGCAAGAGCAACATACAACTATTTTAAATATATTCAATTACTTTATCTTATTATCACAGTTTTTTATCCTGCATTTAAATTAGATTGTTTGAATAGTGACTTACAAACTTACTATGCATTTTTAGGAATAGATGAGGAAATTAATATCAGAAAAATAATAGTTGGAATAAAAATTGATTTAATAGATTGATTTAATGATTATGTCAGTAGATATAACTTGCAATTATCAGGACAATCTAGTACCGAACTCGTAATACATTCAAGATTTAGTGTAGATGATTATTGGTTACTACAACAGAATAAAAAACAGATGGATAGCACGACTAACAATCCGAAATTTGATAATTACAGAATAAAAATTTTCAAGTACTTGATTGGTGGAACCGACATCAAAAAGTCTATAATGTATTATCAATTATTGCTAAAGAGGTGATGACAGCACATGTTTCCACCATTACGGTTGAACAAGCCTTCAGCTTAGGAGACAATGTTTTGGAAGCGTGACAGTCTTCATTACATCCAAGCACTTTAGAAGCAATAATATATATGGATGATTGGACTCGAGTTGATTTGAGGCAACTAGAAGACGCTCCCGATGATTTTGAAGACTTGTTCGACAATGCATCTACAAGTGCAAGCGGAACGGGAGCTGAAGAATCAACAACAAGCACATATAATGACGATGAGTAAATAATTATAATGAGAAACTATCTAAAAAATATAATGAAACTACATGAGTTTTGATTTCTCTTACCCCTAAAGGATACGTAAACAACTTAAGTTTTTAAAAATTTAAGTTCAAGCTCTTTTATTAAGTTTTTAATTTAATGTAATATAAAATCAAATTAATAATTTCAAATAAATTTGAAATCCCATTTTTATTTTTTTAAAAAAAATAAAATTAAAAGTTTAAATTAATTAAAAAAACTCGGAACTGAACCGGAACCGAGCCAAAATCGTCCAGTTCGGTTCCGGTTCATGGTTCCACATTCTTGATGAATCGGAACTGACCCATAATTATCCGATTCAGTCGCGTGGAATCGGGAATCGGACTGTTCGATTCCAAACCGAATCGGTGACCAGGTCTATAAATAACTATATTTTATGTAGAATATGAAAAAAAAAATAAGGAATTTTATTTTTCAAAGCTTACAGTTTGACTCCATAATAATTATAGACAACAAATCGTCTCAAATGTAGTATACCTATTTCTAGGGGTGTCAAAACGAATAAACGAATCGAATTCGTGTCGAATACTAAACGAATCGAATCATAATATATTAAATTCGAATTCGATTCGTTTATTAAACGAATCCTGATATTAGGATTCGAATTCGATTCGTTTAATAAACGAATATTTGTATTCGATTCGTTTATTCATTTACATAAATTTAAACGAATCGAATCGAATTCAATATTCGTTTAATAAATGAATACTGAATTCGATTCGATTAGTTTACATAAAATTAAATACACAATATTAGCAAATTCATTATGATAGAATACAAATCCTTATATTTAGGTCTAAATTTCAAATTACATCAATTGCATAATAATAATTAAAATCTTCAAAACATATTTTGACCGAGGAATTCTCGAACACGAGTTGACGGCAAACATCTTTATCATCGTGATTAGGATAAAAGATCCTGCAAATAAAATAAATTATATTATTGAGTTAATTTATTTTTAAAAACTTTTTTGAAAATTTTAGAAATCAAATAATAAATTTTACCATCAAACTTCCACATAATCACTAGGATTATTGCCGCTCTCTGCTGATGGAATATTGTTAATGCTCATTTCCATAATATTTTCAGTCAGTTGATCCATGGTGATGTTGGAATGTATGCCCTAGAGCTACATGTGATGTAAACGGTTTTATATGTTATGAAATAAAACGATGCATTATTCATTTATCAAATTATTTGTTTAATTTTCGCATATTATATATCATCTTAAATACCCTAGATTGCTTATATGCCTTCAGACTTAGTGTATGAGTGTCATACACAAGATGATTTAAGTCTGAAGTTAGTAATCTTAAATAGTCCATAGAGAGCAAACAAAGTGGGTACTTTGTTTGTGGTTTATCTATAGCTGCGGTCCATTCTATATTTGTATGACGATCTTGATCGAGATCGTCCATGTAGAGATATGACAATGGATGCACCTTGTATGATGCGATCATATAGGATTGGACCCAGATGGAAATGACATTCTTATAATATCCGTTAGACTAAGAAAGTCGTTTCGATCTACTAGATGGTCATTTATAGATTAATCTTAATCCTGAGTGTACTACGAACTCCTGCATGGCAGGCTATGTCATTTGATTTACAAAGGTGAGGTTGGTGTAGTAGTCTCGACCAATAGCTACGTACTTTGGGGACACAGTTTGTTTTGTAGCTGAGAACATTTTACATAGACATGAAGTTCACTCATTCTTGCGAGAAATAGATGAGTATCTTTCTTAAGGGTTGATTCGGTAATTGAACGATTTGAGTGCTCAAGTCTCTCTATTACGAATAGAAAGATTAAATTTCATAATAGTTATGAATAAATCGTTCATTAGAGAATCAATGGTACTTAAGGTAAACATAATTAGAGGGGTATAACAGACATTATGACCCGACTCTAATTACGAGATACTCGTGAATGGTCAATTCATATGTAATGACTATATCGGTGGACACCGACTTAGTTCGGCTTAATATATCATATGCGGCAACGAGAATGCAACTTCGGGTTTTTAGTGGAATAACTCGGAGTTAATAATTCAGAATATTTAATTAAGAGCTTAATTAATATTTCAAGATTATTGGAGCTCGAAACCGTAGGTCTATTTGGTCCCCGTGCTAGCTCAATATACTATAGCGGATTTAGCATAATTGGATAGTCCAATTATATACTTACAAAAGAATAAATATTATTAATATGATTAATAATATTGATTAAGTCACACTTAGAACTATATATTAAAAGGTAATATATGATTAATATAATAAATGATTATATGATAATTATTTATTGTTAATAATTAAATTATATATGATATAATTTAATGAATGCTAAACTTGGAAATCCCAAATTTTGGGTTTTTGGAAACCCTTGACATTAATTTGGAAATTACACCTTTTTGAAAGGTAGTAACTATTTGATTTTGTAACATAGCTTTTAATTATGGAATTAAAGACTTGATGTTACAAAAAATTTTATTGGCCGAATTCTCTAATGCAATAAGGGGAAGATTTTGATTGTTTTGGAAACAATTAATCTTTGGCTTTGGATTTAGTAATTACACCTTTTTGAAAAGGTAATAACTAATTATTTTTTGTAACATATAATTCCTTTATGGATATTAATATTACATGTTACAAAATTAATTGATAAAATTATGCCTTGGCCGAATTTCACCTTATGGGGAGGGGATTAGTTGATTTATTTTGGAAATAATTTGACCTAAGGATAAAAAGAATATTTGATTTTGTTTTTGGAATCTCTCCCATTCTTGCAACCCTAGGCATCTTCTTCTTTTTCTCTATTCTCTCAAAAGTTGAGAAACACCATTGAAGAACAATAAGAAGAAAAACAAAACTAAGTGTGTTTGGGATCTCTAAATCATTTAGGGATTCGTTTTGTGAGTGTAGCCCACACTACTTTCCGTTGGTAACGAGTCATAGCACAGAAGACTTTGTGGTGACGAACAAATCATCTTCTTCCTCTAATCTTATAGGTCACGGCAGTGGGCTTTATTTCACCTCATTGCCGCACCTTGGTTACTCGTTTTGGGGCTTGTTTTGTTTTGTTTTAATTCTGGTTTTTGGGAAACACTTTGGGGATCTTTTGGGGCTGAGTTGAGATTGTTTTTGAGTGGAAAAATCAGACCTTATACACCTTTGCAATTCACGCAAATATGGGACTGATTTGTGTGCATTTCAGTTGTGTAACGAGTCCAAAACAGTCCAGTTTTTCACTGCAGTTCGGGGGCTGTTCAGGGACTGTTTTGGGGGTATTCCGGGCTGAAATCTTGTCCGAAACAGAAGCAAAATTTCAGTATACATGCTGGTCAGATTCGGCAAAAGGAAGGGGAAAGCAGAAAAAAATTTCAAGTCTGATCCGTGTGCCTAATCGCTTCCGCTGCGAGAGGAAAGCGTTTCCTACAATTGGCATCAAGAGCGAGGTTGAAAAATGTTCTTAATCCTTTTCTTTTTCATTTAAAGTTTCTGGTTTTAATATATTTATATGAGTTATAAATATTAAATGCATGTTTAGATGAGTGGGCACATTGTGATATTCATATGATGAATGTTTTGTTATTTCATGTGATGAATGGATTTTGCATTGGTCGTAAATTTTTCCGGCTCTTATTTTTGTAGTTGGTTTTTTTTTGGGATGTAAGGCCATAAGGTCATTGTTTACATTTGTTGTAATTTTATTTTTCAATGTAAAATTTCAATTTTTGTAATTTGGAGCACCGAAGTCGCAAAATGAGCCAACACCACTTTGAAGCGGGATTTGAAAACCAAGGAATGCCTTGGTGAATCTTATGTACTAATTAGATTAGTATAGAAAAAATAATAGCCCGGTCAATGCAAAATATTTTTTTATGTTATATGTATGTTTATTTCGAATTGTTTGAATAACATGTCATATAGCTTAGGATGCCCACTCTTGCATTTTACATGCCATAACATGTCATACATGCATTATCATTGTACACATAAAAATATGATTTTATGTTATTTAAAATGTTTAAATTAAAATATGATATGCATACAAATCAATTAATTAGATTAATTGGATTTATGGTTTAAAATTTGAATTCTAATATATTAGGCTTAATTGGTGCATAATAAATTCCATTGGTATATATGATGGAAACCCGGATATAAATTTCATAGCCGAATCCGAATGGACGGTAATATGGTCTGCACTCAGGATACAATTTCACGTACCATTGGATTTTATAACGCACTAAGATTTATTAAAATGTTTAATTAAAATTTTGACTTTTTAGAATTCCATAAATTTTAAACTTATTAGTGTCTAGTATTTTAAGAGTTAAAATATAATAGCTCACTAATACCACTCTAATTAAATTATTTTAATTGAGTAAAACTATTAGTAGAGACTAATGAAATATTAGTGATACGATTTTAATAGTTAAAATTGATTAGCTCACTTATGACAAACTAGTGTAAATAAAAACTATGATTTAGCCGCCGTAATTTTATCCACACTTGTTAAAATAAAATATTAGATATTTTAGATAGAAACCTTAATTTTTAAAATAGTGAGTGGGAGAGGGATATACGATAGTATATCCCGCGATCTCCGTTGTTAGTCCAAAAAAGTGAGATTCAAAAGGCGCCTCGAGACGGCTTTGTTTTCGTCCCCCTACGGATGATGTCCATTTGAGTCAATATCAAGTTTGGGTTCCGAGAGGATAGAGATTCTAGATGTATCTTGTGAACTGACCTACCCTACGACGGCACTTCACTCGTTAAGTCCAAGAATCCCGAAACGACGGGTTACACTCACAAATGAATAATTAACTGTTAATAAAATTCCTTAATCGAATGAATGTTAGTTGGTTAATATAGGAATAAGAGTTGTTCCTGTATATATTAAATTGACTGAGATTGTCTCGATCTATCATGCAAGTACTTGACCTACCCTACGGCGACACTTACTTGTGGGATGACAGATTTCCGTGGCATAGTAATTCTCTTAGGTTTCTAATTCATTATTCATGGTTTATGCATCATGTTTAATTTTATGCTAAAATTATTTGATGATTTTAATATGCGATGAATGAATGTTAAATGCATGTTTATTTTATTTTTCAGCCATGGTTTCTCCAATTATTTCCATACTCTCAAACGACAAACTAACAGGAGAAAACTATGTTAAGTGGAAAAGTAACATGAACTATATCCTGGTCTGTGAAGACCTAAAATTTGTCCTGACGGAGGAGAGTCCTCCCGAGCCAGCCAGAAATGCTGGCCAAGCTGTGCGCGATACCTACCAGAAATGGGTCGCAGCAAATGAGAAAGCATGCTGCTACTTGCTAGCAGGGATGTCTGAGGTTCTTGCTGCAAAGCATGAACCTATGGCTCTAGCATCTCAGATGATGGAGTCATTGCAGGGCATGTTTGGGCAGCCTTCGGAGCGTCACCGCCATGAGGCCATGGTCTCAGCTATGACTGCTAGGATGAAGGATGTGACATCAGTCTGAGAGCACGTCTTAAGGATGATGACCTATCTCAACACTGCTGAAACCCATGGAGCTCGTATTGACGAGCGTAGTCAGGTGACCATGATTATGGAAACTCTTCCGAAGAGTTTCCTGCAGTTTAAAAGCAACTATGTTATGAACAAGTTGACTTTTACTTTGACCCAACTGCTTAATGAGCTCACCCATTACGAGTCCATGCTTGTGGATCCTCGTAAGTCCAATGCAGAAGCAAATGTTGCCGAATCTTCTAAATCTGCAAAGATGAAGAAGAAAAGCACTGGGAAGGCTAAAGGAAAGCCCATGAAGAAGAAGAAAAACAAGAAAGGCTCCAAGGATGCCAAGCCCAAAGGAAAATGTTTCCACTGCAACAAGAATGGGCATTGGAAAAGGAATTGTCCTAAATACCTTGCTGAGCTGAAGGAGAAAAAGGAAACAGGTAAATATGATTTACTAGTTATTGAGTCTCTATTAGTGGAGGATGATAAATCCACTTGGATTATTGATTCTGGAGCCACTAACCATTTTTGTTCTTCTTTGCAGCTACTTGATTCATGGAGGGACCTTGCTGAAGGTGACTACACCATGAGGGTCGGGACAGGGGATGCCGTTTCAGCAAGAGCAGTGGGATTTTCTAGTTTAAATTTCATGAATAATAGTTATTTAAATTTGAACAATGTGTTATTCATTCATGGTTTTCACAGGAATTTGATTTCTGTTTCTAAACTTTTGGATGATGGTTATTCAGTTTCTTTTAATAGCAACTTGGTTATTATTGGTAGAAATGGATTAACTATATGCACAGGAAACTCAGAAAATAACTTGTATGTGTTAAGACTGTTAACACATAGGTCACTACTTAATACTGAAATGTTTAAGGTTGAGAAATCTAAAACTAAACGGCCAAAGATTTCTCACGATGACACATATCTATGACATCTTAGACTCGGTCATATCAACCTTGACCGGATAAATAAATTGATAAAGAATGGAGCCTTAAACCAGTTAAAGCTCGGGAGTTTACCAGTTTGTGAATCCTGTTTAGAAGGAAAAATGATCAAGAGACCTTTTACTGGAAAAAAGGTATAAGAGCCAGTCAACCACTTGAGCTAATACATTCGGACGTTTGCGGACCGATGAATGTAAGAGCCCGAGGTGGTTATGAATACTTCGTCACATTCATTGACGATTATTCAAGATATGGGTATGTCTACCTAATGCATCACAAATCACATACCTTTGAAAAGTTCAAAGAGTATCGTGCTGAGATTGAGAACAAATTAGGTAAGACAATCAAAGCTCTATGATCGGATCGTGGAGGGGAATACCTCGACAGAGATTTCAAGGAATTCTTAGTTGAGCATGGGATAGTATCCCAGCTCACAGCGCCTGGAACACCATAGGAAAATGGTGTTGCAGAGATGAGAAATCGGACCCTACTAGACATGATAAGATCTATGTTTAGTTATAGCTCACTACCTAGTTCGTTCTGGGGATATGCACTACAAACTGCAATGCATATCCTTAATGTAGTTCCATCTAAGTCTGTTCCTAAGACTTCCTTAGAGTTGTGGAATGGTCGTAAAACTAGTTTACGACATTTCCGCATATGGGGGTGTCCAGCACATGTGCTGAAGAATAAGACCACAAAGTTGGAGCCACATTCTCAGGTGTGCCTATTTGTAGGCTATCCTAAGGAGACTAGGGGTGGATTCTTCTACAGTCCTGATGATAACAAAGTATTTGTATCGACAAATGCTACGTTTCTAGAGGAGGACTATATGAGGGAGTTCAAGCCTCGAAGTAAGTTGTTACTCGAGGAGTTACTTGCTGGTTCGGCCAGCACGCCATCGTCAACAAAATTTGACAAATACATAGCACATTCGACATCTGAGAGTCAGATGCAAACTCTTCAGAATGATCTACCGCCTAGACGCAGTGAGAGGGTTGTACGACAACCTGATCGCTACCTTGGGGTTGGAGAGGCACAAGTTGTCGCATCCAGCGATGGCGTAGATGATCCATTGACCTATCGTAGTGCAATGAATGATTCTGACAAAGATGAATGACTCAAAGCCATGAACCTAGAGATGTAGTCCATGTACTCCAACTCAGTCTGGGAACTTGTAGACCAACCCGATGGGTGAAACCCATAGGTTGCAAGTGGATCTACAAGAGGAAGAGGGGATCAGATGGGAAGGTACAGACCTTCAAGGCTAGACTAGTGGCCAAGGGTTATACCCAGAAAGAGGGAGTTGATTATGAATAAATCGTTCATTAGAGAATCAATGGTACTTGAGGTAAAAATAATTAGAGGGGTATAACATACATTATGACCCGACTCTAATTACGAGATACTGGTGAAGGGTCAATTCATATGTAATGACTATATCGGTGGACACCGACTTAGTTCGGCTTAATATATCATATGCGGCAACGAGAATGCAACTTCAGGTTTTTAGTGGAATAACCCGGAGTTAATAATTCAGAATATTTAATTAAGAGCTTAATTAATATTTCGAGATTATTGGACCTCGGAACCGTAGGTCCATTTGGTCCCCGTGCTAGCTCAATATACTATAGCGGATTTAGCATAATTGGATAGTCCAATTATATACTTACAAAAGAATAAATATTATTAATATGATTAATAATATTGATTAAGTCACACTTAGAACTATATATTAAAAGGTAATATATGATTAATATAATAAATGATTATATGATAATTATTTATTGTTAATAATTAAATTATATATGATATAATTTAATGAAGGCTAAACTTGGAAATCCCAAATTTTGGGTTTTTGGAAACCATTGGCATTAATTTGGAAGTTACACCTTTTTGAAAGGTAGTAACTATTTGATTTTGTAACATATCTTTTAATTATGGAATTAAAGACTTGATGTTACAAAAAAAAATTATTGGCCGAATTCTCTAATGCAATAAGGAGAAGATTTTGATTGTTTTGGAAACAATAAATCATTGGCTTTGGATTTAGTAATTACACATTTTTGAAAAGGTAATAACTAATTATTTTTTGTAACATATAATTCCTTTATGGATATTAATATTACATGTTACAAAATTAATTGATAAAATTATGCCTTGGCCGAATTTCACCTTATGGGGAGGGGATTAGTTGATTTATTTTGGAAATAATTTGACCTAAGGATAAAAAGAATATTTGATTTTCTTTTTGGAATCTCTCCCATTTTCTTGCAACCTTAGGCATCTTCTTCTTCTTCTCTATTCTCTCAAAAGTTGAGAAACACCATTGAAGAACAATAAGAAGAAAAACAAAACTAAGTGTGTTTGAGATCTCTAAATCGTTTAGGGATTCGTTTTGTGAGTGTAGCCCACACTATTTTCCGTTGGTAACGAGTCATAGCACGGAAGACTTTGTGGTGACGAACAAACCATCTTCTTCCTCTAATCTTATAGGTGACGACAGTGTGGCTTTATTTCACCTCATTGACGCACCTTGGTTACTCGTTTCGGGGCTTGTTTTGTTTTGTTTTAATTCGGGTTTTTGGGAAACACTTTGGGAATCTTTTGGGGCTGAGTTGATATTTTTTTTTGAGTGGAAAAATCAGACCTTATACACCCTTGCAGTTCACGTAAATAGGGGACTGATTTGTGTGCAGTTCAGTTGTGTAACGAGTCCAAAACAGTCCAGTTTTTCACTGCAGTTCGGGGGGCTGTTCGGGGAGTGTTTCGGGGGTATTCCGGGGCTGAAATCTTGTCTGAAACAGAAGCAAAATTTCAGTATACATGCTGGTCAGATTCGGCAAAAGGAAGGGGAAAGCAGAAAAAAAATTTCAAGTCTGATCTGTGTGCCTAATCGCTTCCGCTGTTCGAGGAAAGCATTTCCTACAGGTGAATGCACGATTTTCTGTAAATAAGTATAAACAATATATTAAGTTAAGGAACTTTTATAAACAATATAGCCTTACCCCCCAAGACTCCCCAGACAATATTTACAGCTATTAACATGATGATATTTGCAAATTGGCTCCAAAATCTAAATGACCCAGCAAAATGATTTTGAAAGATCATAAAACGCAAATCCAAAGCAATATCAACAACACTAAAATCTCAGTAACATAGCATTTAGAAATAAAGAAAAATTTAGAAATTATCACTTACCAATCTCTCCGAACATCCAAACTCGTGTGGTTATAATTGCTTCCACCGTATCCGGCTTTAGTGAACTTCGAAATTGATCAAGAACTCGACCACCGACACTAAAAGCTAACTCTGATGCAACAGTGGATATTGGAATGGTCAAGATATCACGAGCCATGGTCAAGATCCTTTCAAATTTGGTTGTGGTTCGTTCACTGGTGGGGAATTTTTTTCCATATCTTCTTCCATTCCATTGCTTGGAGAGTCTTCAACTGTATATTCCATATCACTTTCGTTGCTCTCCATTTTTCTGTAAATTATATTAATAATCAAATCAAAAACTATTTAATATGAATCTATAATAAATAATAGTTTAAATAAGAAGAGGAACTTAAATACCCAAATATTGGTGAATGATAATCGATCAGAAAAAGAAGAGGAACTTAAATACCCAAATACCCAAACTGTGAACCCTCTCATAATGTTGATTGGTGAATAAGAAGAGGAACTTAAATACCCAAATATTTTAAAATGATAATCGACCAGAAAAGGCCATTCAATTCGAGCCCAATAACGACAAAGTGTTTTCAGATGAGGTTAATTTCCAGAGGGGGAAAAATTGGCCTCTTGACATTTAAAAAGACAAAATCACCTTCACCGTGTAACACACATTCTTTCGATCGCATGCGCAATTCTTCAACCAAACACCCAATTTCCTCTCATTTATCGCAATGATAGAGCAGAAAAATAGAATCAAAAGTTGAAAGAATATTTCATTTTCTGTACAGAATTTCAAACTCATCAATCAACATACAGACCATGTAAATCTTGTTCAATTTTGACCATATATCGATGTTATGCAGCAAAAAAAAAATAATAACAACATTCAGTTCAATGCTGTTAAGATTGAGAAGAAAAAAGATTGCACAAAGAAGAATCATTACTGCAAGATAGCCACAGCAAATAGATAACAAAAAAAAAAATTACTCACAGGTTAAAACATTCACAAAGAAAAAGGAAAATCGCAAAGGATTTCTAAGTTAAGTAGTACCTTCCTGAGGTGCCTGCAAGGTAAAAAAAGAACACACGAATTCTAAACAAGAAGAATGAGAGGACATAGGAGAGTCGGCGGCAGTTGTTTACTTGTTTTAGGTTTGATGAAAAGAATCTGATTTAGGTTTATTTTTTATTATATACTAATATTTTAGGTTAAATGGGTAATTACTAAAATAACCTTAGTGTTAAACACTTATGTTGATGGTGTTTTCAAGAACTATAACATTTAAGACAGCACGACGAGGACAGAAGGGTAATTCCCTGACTGGTTGAGATCATATAGCCGACCCGACCATAACATGTGAAGACCGACCACTTTGGTTCGGATGACCGAGCACTATAAGGTCGGCAGAAACACTCTCAGCATAAAAGATTGTAATGACCGACCTCATGAAGAACGACCAGACGGCGAGTCGTGTTCAAGATGACGACACCCTATTCTTGCGGATAAGGTAAAACGGATTATTCTACTCTCACAAGGAAATGAAGTCAGAATCCGAAAAAGGATAAGAAAAGAGAATGGAGAATCGGACTATGAATCCTTACAAGGAAAGAAGACTAAAGATCAATTAGGATTTCTTATGCAAATAGGAGTCTGATTTCTGTGTTATTATAAATAGGAGGGCATAGTATGTGTAAGGGGCATCATCAAAAAATTAGTGATCTGAATCTTCAAGCTCTGACTTGTAGAGACCCAAGAAGAGTGTTTAAGTAATAAAAGTACCATCTTTTTTGTCCGTGGACGTAGGTCGGATCCAAATCCACCGAACCACGTTAAATCTCCTTGTCGATTGGTGTGTTTATCTGTCTTTTGCTAAATTTGCCTTTGGTCCCCCATAACCAAACAAATTCACTATTGATGGAGGATTTCTTCGGGAGTGATATTCCAATATTACCCTGAGACCAAAATCCGCCGTCAACAGTTGGCGCCGTCTGTGGGGAACTCAACAAAAAGCAACTCGCGTAGTGAGACAATGGCGGAAGACGGAAACCACCAACCATCAGGGAGCTCGGCTGAAGACTGGATGGAAAAGATTGAGGAGAACCTTAGGAAAGAAAGGGAGGAAAGCCAAACTCTGCTAAAAACCATAGTAGACCGGTTGGAAAGGATAGAAGGAGCACACAATGGAAAATTCGAGGCCGGGACTAGCCGACGAAGGAACGACATCGCAGAAGGAAAAAGAATTGTCGATACAAGTGAAGACGACAGACCCCGGAGGAGGGAACCCTACAGGGTGAGATCCGTGGTAGTGCAGAGAGATTCCCAGACCGAGGACACATGGGAGGGAGAAGATGACAAATCGTCACCAGACTCCTCCTACGATAGCCCTCACAACACCCGGAGAAGAGGAAAAGAATATAATGAAAAAGTACGAGAAGATACCGACCTCGAGAAGCACCATTCCCGAGATAGCAGAAAGAAAAGAAACCACAGGGGGCGGCATGGAACCAAAGACAGCAGCATGAAATCTTGGTTACGGGAGGAGCTGGTCAAATGGGGAGTATACCCCAATGCAGACAGAGGGGATGTCCAGGACGGCAAAGATGAGTCCCCCCTCACAGAAGAAATAAAATCAGAGAAATTCCCAAAAAGATTCAGCATGCCGACCATGACACCATACAAGGGCCATACTGATCCCAAAACCCACATTGAAGGTTTCATCCTACTAATGGAGGTACAAGGAGTAACAGGGGACGCCATCTGCAAGGACTTTGTTCCGCCAAGGCCACTCAGTTATTCAGATCGGGGTCGGGTTACGTCCCACCGAGTCATGCTCATTGGTATGGGGACGTGACATTCCCCCAGAGCCAAGTACCTCTTTCAGCTCGGGGTCGGGTTACGTCCCACCGAGTCATGCTCATTGGTCTGGGGACGGAACATTCCCCCAGAGCCAAGTACCTCTTTCAGCTCGGGGTCGGGTTACGTCCCACCGAGTCATGCTCATCGGTCTGGGGACGGGATATTCCCCCAGAACCAGTATCTCTCTTAGCTCGAGGTCCTCGGAAATATTCAGGGACATACTCGATGCATAGGATCCGTGAGAAGCATAGCACATGGAGGGACGATACCCCCGTGACGATTGCTTACTCCATTGTTACCGAACATAAGGAGGAACATGCCCTTAATGTGTCGAACACTCTTCTGATCCTCACCTACCCGATGTAATGGATCTGTGGGAAAGCATAGCACGGGGGATGATGACACCCCCGTGACGATTGCTAGCTCCAGTGACACCGGACCTAAGGAGGAATATACTCTTAGTATCTCGGACACTCTTTGATCCATTCATCATCCGGATCTGTGGGAGACACAGCACAGGGATGCGTTATGCCCCTGTGGCGTGTGCCTGCTCCAGCATGGTAAGGAGGAGCCCTCATACAATACACAGGCTCCCCAGTGAACCAACGTGTAGAAAATGTGCCATTACCATTCAAACGCTCTTCTGATCTGAATCCTGGTTCGCCGGGACACTGAATTGAAAGATTCAGAATTGTGTTTTGGAGACCTCGGGCAGGACGCTGCTTTGAGACATCCATGTTGTTATTTTTTTGCAAAAGACGTTTTTTATTTTGGGATAGGTGTTAAGTCACCCCCGCCTTTTATTTTCCAGAAACTTGTTTTCGTTTTCCGTCGGTCTGGTAGGGGGACGCCCGTGCCAGATTCGGTAAGGCTTCGAAGGTTGATTCATTTCCCTTCTGTGGAAGTCCCAGGGGTTAGTCGGCTCGGGGCCGGATTTTGTTCCACCGAGGCCATTTGATTAGTCGGCTCGGGGCTGGATTTCGTTCCACCGAGGCCACTTGGTTATTCAGCTCGGGGTCGGGTTACGTCCCACCGAGTCAAGCTCCTTTAGGTTTGGGGAGGTAACATTCCCCCAGAACCCAAGTCTTTCACTCAGCTCGGGGTCGGGGTACGTCCCACCGAGTCAGCTCTTTGGACTGGGGACGTAACATTCCCCCGGGTCCAAGTGCCTTTCTCAGCTCGGGGTCGGGTTACGTCCCACCGAGTCAAGCTCCTTTAGGTTTGGGGAGGTAACATTCCCCCAGAACCCAAGTCTTTCACTCAGCTCGGGGTCGGGGTACGTCCCACCGAGTCAGCTCTTTGGACTGGGGACGTAACATTCCCCCGGGTCCAAGTGCCTTTCTCAGCTCGGGGTCGGGTTACGTCCCACCGAGTCAAGCTCCTTTAGGTTTGGGGAGGTAACATTCCCCTAGAACCCAAGTCTTTCACTCAGCTCGGGGTCGGGTTACGTCCCACCGAGTCAAGCTCCTTTAGGTTTGGGGAGGTAACATTCCCCCAGAACCCAAGTCTTTCACTCAGCTCGGGGTCGGGGTACGTCCCACCGAGTCAGCTCTTTGGACTGGGGACGTAACATTCCCCCGGGTCCAAGTGCCTTTCTCAGCTCGGGGTCGGGTTACGTCCCACCGAGTCAAGCTCCTTTAGGTTTGGGGCGGTAACATTCCCCCAGAACCCAAGTCTTTATCGTAGAATAGATATCCCCTCGTGTTCGAGGGATATCCAACAAACCTAAACTTTTGCCCTCGAGGCGAAAGCTTACTTTGCTGAGTTACCCTGACATAGGCAGGACAACCCCAAACCTTAATATAATTAAGATTCGGTCTCCTACCGAACCATCTCTGATACGGTGTCGTAGGAACAGCCTTTGAAGGAATCTTATTCAAAAGATGTGCGGATGTTAAGAGACAGTAGCCCCATAAGTAATAGGGCAAATCTGTGAAACTCAACATCGATCGGACCATATCCAATAAAGTCTGATTTCTCCTTTCAGATACACCATTGTGCTGTGGTGTACCTGAGGGATGTATATTGAGCGAGAATCTCATTCTCCTTCATATAATCCATGAACTCACCACTCATATATTCGCCGCATCGATCTGATCGAATGCATTTAATATATTTACCAGTTTGTTTTTCTACTTCATTTCGGAACTCTTTGAACTTTTCAAAGGTTTCCGATTATGTCGCATCAAATACACATAACCATACCGTGATAAATCATCGGTAAAGGTAACGAAGTACGAATAACCACTGTGAGCAGTTTGACTTAGTGGACCACATACACATCAGAATGTACGAGTTCCAGTAAGTTTGTGGCGCGGTGTCCAACAACAGAAAATGGGGCTTTGGTCATCTTACCCTGAATACAGGATTCACAAGTTGGATAGGACTCAATGGTAAGATCTGATATCAAACCATTCCTAACCAATTGGGTAAGGCGTTTAACGCCAATGTGACCAAGTCTCATATGCCAAAGTTCAGTATTATTAATTACAGGTAAACTACGTTTATTAACTCCAGTATTTAATATATCTTTTGAAGTTTGCAATGTATAATGACCATGCTGGTTTGGACAACTAAGGATCTGAATATTATTTTTATCATATAAATACAAAGAACTATTCTTAATATTAATACAATAGCCTTCTGTATCTAATACAAAAAGTGATATAATATTAGCGACACATCCTGGTACAAAATGACAGTCATATAACAAAAGTGTCCCATTCGGCAATGAGATCTCGCATACTCCCACTGCAACTGCATCCAAAGAGTCTCCACTCCCGAATCGCAACTGCATCTCTCCAGGCTTCAGTTTCCTACTTTCCTTCAGCACCTGCAACGAATTGCAAATGTGAATGGGACAAGCAGAATCTAAAATCCAGCTGGATGTAACGGCTTCACAAGCCAAAGATAAATCAATAACTGGAAAAATAAAAGTACCTGATGTAGAAGCTTAATTAATTATTTAATTGTTAAATGATTAAATTAATTAAAATATAAATATCTTATGTTAGGATATTTAAAGTTAATAATGTTAGTTGCATTTGTTGACCAAAATAAATATCTAATAAAGTTGTTTATAAGATATTTGTGCAAGTTGACCAAATGAAACTTGAAATGAAATTGAAATTAATTTCCTTGTTTTTGTCTTAGCCATTTTCGGCCAAAGGCCAAATGAAACAAGTATAAATTGATTTTCATTTCATGATACATTTAACCTAATACACTTTACAAGAAACACCATTAAAAGAAAACAAAGAAAGCAAGTGAAGGAGAAAAGGAAAAACTTAAAGAAAAGCTTGGATTTTGTAAGTTTTTCAAACTTACTATTAGAAAGGAATTTGTTCCTTAGGATCTAGGCAACATCTTGTGATGTTCTTAAGTTATTCTTTTCATTATTTCTTGTGTTTTTGATGATGGAAATTTGGTTGAAAGTGTTGAGCATGTGTAATGAAGAAAGCTTGTAACTATTGTAGTTATAAACATTCTTTTAAGGTTTTTGAAACCATGTTGCTAATCTAGAGTTATTGACCACTCTTAAATGACCTAGATTTGATCTTGAGTTGTTTCATTGTGTTGAGACTTGGATTGGATGGAAGAATGATGATTGAAGTAATTGATTTAATGTATTTGGTCTAATTTGTCCAATTTGTGGAAATTGAAAAATTAGGGTTCTTAACTAATTCCAAATTTGGGGGTTTTCATATATGTTGTGTATTTATGTGTGTATATGATGCATATAAAGTTTCATGTTGATTGGATATCATTTGGATGTGTCTTGAAGCATGAAAGTGCAAAATGCACAAATTGAACCCAAGTGAGGCTCACGGCCTGATAAGGAAAATTGGGGATTTTGGTTGCTTTGGTGTTTTGATGTTTTGAACATCATAAGTTCATCTTAGAAATGATTTAGAATCATTCAAAATTGATTGGATCAATTTCGGACTAAAACGGACAAAAATACAAAGCAAGGGTATTTCGGTAAATTCACTTAAAATTGTTTTATTGAATTTATTTTCATAATTTGATTATTGGAATATTAAATAAATATGTTTATTTAATTAATCCGAGAAAAAGTTTTGAAATCTGAAAATCGGATTTTCACCGCTTCCGCTGCGTTACCGAATCACCCCCTAAATAACCCCTTCAGTACGTCCCACCCAGTCAGCTCTTTGGACTGGGGACGTAACATTCCCCCCCGGGTCCAAGTGCCTTTCTCAGCTCGGGGTCGGATTACGTCCCACCGAGTCAAGCTCCTTTAGGTTTGGGGAGGTAACATTCCCCCAGAACCCAAGTCTTTCACTCATCTCGGGGTCGGGGTACGTCCCACCGAGTCAGCTCTTTGGACTGGGGACGTAACATTTCCCCAGGTCCAAGTGCCTCACTCAGCTCGGGGTCAGGATATGCCCCTCCGGCTCATATTGACCCCTGAAGGGTCTCAAAGAGTTCGAAAAAACAGGAAGCATAGAGAAAAAGGAGAAAGAGATAAGGACACATAAATATATATATAATATATATATAATATATATATATATATATATATATTATATATAGATGTGCATATACAGCTTAATGTTATTACAAAAAGTAAAGTGTACACAGGGCCCCGGTCGGGTTACCCTTTCTCATTCAGCCCGCACAGGGGCAGGAATTTCTTCCTCAACTTGCTCAGATGGCGGGAGGACTGGCTCGATATCAGGAGGAGGAACAGCTGCTTCATCCTATGCAGCATGGGAGACCTCTACTTCAGGGACGGGATGAGGGATCTCAAAGCAGTCCTCGCCGGGGGCTGGAACATCAGGTCGCTCTTCTTAAGAAACCCCAGAAACCGAAATAACCGAAACCGGGGCGGGATCCATCACCTCCTCGGAAGGAGGAGGAAGCCACAACCGGAACTCCTCCTCAGATATATCCCCCTAGCAAAAGCTGATGGCCGCATAAATAGGGTCCATGTTCAGACTTGGCAGCACAATCGGTATTAGATCAGCACAATCACCAACCCCCTCAAGACGGATGGCCTCCTTCTCGGCCTCGAGATCGGCCTCTCTCTCCCCAAGCTCGGTTTGTTTCCTCTCGAGGTCATCCCGGGCCCGCGCCATTTGTTCTTCATTGGCTTTCAATTTGGTTTCAACACTGGCCACCTTCGCCTTCAAAACGCCGATCTCAGATTGGGCAGTTTTCAAATCCTCCCGAGCATTGTCGGCAAGTTTTCGCTCCAACGCGGCAGCAGCCTTGAGAGCTTTGTTTGTTTTGAAGTTCTCAATAGCAGTCGACTCAAGGTTCCTTATCACCTCCTCCCGATCAGCCAGTCTAGCCTCCACTTCTGTAAGGCGATTCTGAAGTCTCTGGGCCTGACCACCCTCGGACAATAGGCTCAAAAGGAGGTCCTTATTCTTCGCCATGAGGTAAGTAGCCTGCACGAAAACAAAAGAAAGTCATGATATGAGATGAAGAAAACCGAGAACCGGAATCAGAAAAAGGAAGAATAAAACTACCTTTGCCATTTGAGAGCTCATCTCGGTCACTACAAACAGCTTCGGGAGAGATATCCTCATATCTCGAGACCTCCCCCGGGGAATGACCTAGGCCGTTCATTAAAAGCCGGTACTAGATGTGAGGTAGCCTCCCGGATGCTCTCTCCCAAGTCATCCACCCCGAGGATCACGGAACCTTTCCGCTTCTTAGTAGAACCCTCAGAAGATTTTTTCCCCCGACGGACATCTTTCTTCTGCCCGGGACAGGCTCCTCCTCCTCCAACTCAGCCTCCTCGGCCCCAAATTGACGCCTCATTTTCCTCAAAGGCTTCGGCGGACTGATGAGACGAGCAGATCCCGATGACTGCACACCAGGAGAAGATAGACCCCGAGCATCCGGCTGAACTCTCCCTTGAGACGCCCTCTCAGCCCCGACTGGTTCAAGCTGTGCCCGGGAAGTTCCAGTTTCCGCATGACTGGCCTTCTTCATAGTACCGGCCAACTTCTCAAGAAACTTTGGCCTCTTCGACATACCTACAAAAAATGAAGAAAAGGAAACCAGGACCCGAGCATATAACAAAGACATCAAACACATGATAAACAAACGGGGAAAGTCATCAAAGCAGCCAGCAACCTATCCGACCCGAGACCTCCGGAGGGACGGTCCGAGTAAGGCCCGAATCAACAAAGGCCGCATCATTAACCAATTCCCTCCAGTGAGCGGCATAACCGACGAGCCCATGTACCCGCCTCCGAACCTGACGAGAAACCTTGGGAGAATCTCGCCAACAAGCTGGGAGGAACCAGAGAAGTTAGAGACCTAAGAAACTAAGAACGGGAATGAAAAAAAAAAAAGGGTATTAAACTCCTAACCTCCCGCCCTGAAGATATCATGAACCGAGACATCCTCCTCAAACGATCTCAGGACCCGCCCAATCCCCAGTAGCCCAGAACCAAAGATCCTTGAAATTCTTGTTAGAGTCGGGAAGTTTCTGGACAAGTTGGACGAATATCATAAGCTAATAACTAATGAGTAGGGACAAAGAGAAACGAAAATATTAAAATACTACCAATCAAGGTAAGACAAACGTATAACCTCTTCACCTCTTCCAAACAAGGTACACCAAACCTGCCCGGTGCCAACACATATATGCCGGCCAGAATCCTCCAACTATTTAACTCAATTGACAATGGGTAATCTCCATCTCGGCCAGCATCCAAGCAAAATAACGTTGCATCGGCAGCCGTAGCCCACACTCAAAAAAAGCAGGAAGAAGTGCCACCGAGCCCTCATCAGGCTGACTAGCACGATCCATCGGACCGGGAACTTCAAGGGCAATATCTATTGGGATGTCATATCGTTGCCGCAACAGCGCCAGATCATCCTCAGTTATTTTGGAGGGACGGTTCATATCCAGAGCCGACGATCCAAGTTCACCGGGCTCTGGGTCCTTCCGAGGAACCCTCTGATGGTAGGAGTCTTGTTCAATCTCAGAGGGAGTAGGGGTAGTGTCAAGGTCTTCTACACTAGGTGCCCCCGAGCCCGAGGAGAGCTCCTCAGCAGGGGGAGTTGAGATTTTAACAGGCTTTTCAGGGGAGGAACTGTTGTCAGACATCCCTGACACCCAGAGAAACAAAGAAAGAAGGGGAAGTCAGTCTATAGCTAAAAGAAACTACTCACGGTTTCCATGTTAGCTAAAACATGTGGTCTCTAAAAGTGCCCTAAAGCAGAACCCAGCAAACCATAAATCTTTCCTAGCAAAACACAGATTCATAAAACACAAAAGGAAGAGGTCGATCAGAGGACTTACTTGTTCTTCTCGGAAAAAGCAGGAGGTTGTGCAGTACGGTTGTGCCCGTCCCTTATGTTTGCAGCAAAGAAAAAGAAAAAAAAAAACCACGGTTGAGCTTCGAGAGCACGGAGTTGGGCGAATCACGGAGAGGTTTTCAGAAAAGAAGGAGAAATTGCCGAAAAAGATGGAACAGTGCAAAGCCTCGCCTTCTTATAGTCATGGCAAAAACGCTCGTGACCGTTGGATCTAAGGGAAGAGCCCGGATGAACGCCAGGTGTCGACTACAAAAGAGGTCTCCCAAGTTTAAACAGACGGCTGAGATCAGCCCACTGAGAAAATGCCTCGACACGGTCGATTCGTTTTCCTTTTTGGCGGGAACCCGGCGGATGCTTGACAGGTGTCGAACTTAGAAGAAACCCTAAAGATGATTTGATGGGCATTTAAGCGGACGTGACTGTTGCGTGTCTCAAGACAAAGCGCTTGAAAAGAGGCAAAAAAGCATTTCTCGACCCCGGACCGACCTCCAACAGAGCAAAACAGAAACACCATCTTTATGTAGTTCCCGGCACCAACTTGCACACTTGTTGGAACCGAGAACTAGGGGACAGATGTTGATGGTGTTTTCAGGCACTATAACATTTAAGACAGCACGACGAGGACAGAAGGGTAATTCCCTGACTGGTTGAGATCATATAGCCGACCCAACCATAACATGTGAAGACCGACCACTTTGGTTCGGATGACCGAGCACTATAAGGTCGGCAGAAACACTCTCAGCATAAAAGATTGTAATGACCGACCTCATGAAGACCGACCAGACGGCGAGTCGTGTTCAAGATGACGACACCCTATTCTTGCGGATAAGGTAAAACGGATTATCCTACTCTCACAAGGAAATGAAGTCAGAATCCGAAAAGGGATAAGAAAAGAGAAGGGAGAATCAGACTAGGAATCCTTACAAGGAAAGAATACTAAAGATCAACTAGGATTTCTTGTGCAAATAGGAGTCTGATTTCTGTGTTATTATAAATAGGAGGGCATAGTATGTGTAAGGGGCATCATCAAAAAATTAGTGATCTGAATCTTCAAGCTCTGACTTGTAGAGACCCAAGAAGAGAGTGTTTAAGTAATAAAAGTACCATCTTTTTTGTCCGTGGACGTAGGTCGGATCCAAATCCACCGAACCACGTTAAATCTCCTTGTCGATTGGTGTGTGTTTATCTGTCTTTTGCTAAATTTGCCTTTGGTCCCCCATAACCAAACAAATTCACTATTGAGGGAGGATTTCTTCGGGAGTGATATTTCAATATTACCCTGAGACCAAAATCCGCCGTCAACAACTTATATTCAAAAAAGAAGGATAAGTTTATAATTTAATTAAACGGATATTAAATGAATTCGATTCGGATTCGATTCGTTTATAATTCGTTTAATAAACGAATTCTAAACGAATAAACGAATTGACAAGCTCAAATTCGGATTCGATTCGTTTAATAAACGAATCGAATCGAATTGACCAATTTATTAAACGAATCCAATTTTCCAAACCCGCATTCGCTTTAAAGCGAATCGAATCGAACGAATAAACGAATCATGACCCAAATTGACACCCCTACCTATTTCTTCCACATAAACCTTTTACACCATGTCGTTTCAAGAGAGGCTGTGGTTTCTTTATTTAAAATATTGAAGGTGTGTTTTTTCTGCTATTCTATTTACATGATCATTTATTTGTCAAATTTGTTATCGTTAACAAAAATACTTAAAAATTAAAAATATGTTTGGATCAAAATTATATAGTTCGGGAATAAATGAGGAAGCTTCTTCACATCTTTTCACCCTTTGTGGAAGTCATGGACCAGATGATGGGCCACTAACCACATGGCCCAACAAATATGTGGGCCTCAATATTGGATCTGGATTCGAACGAGGCTAGGCCCATCACAAAAACCTTTCTTGGAGGACCTTTAATCAAGTGTGGTCTCTTTCTTGGGCAAGTAGTGACTAGTGACGGTGCAGATTGGCCGCTAATTTGTGGCGGTGGTGTGTCCATGTTCCAATTCCATTTACCACTGCTTCTTCTTGCCTTTACTTTTCTTTTAATTGAAATTTATTTTCATATTTAAAAAAAAAAAAAAAAAAAAAAAAAACTACTCCTTTTAGCTCGGAAAAAAAATCTAAGTTACCATATTAAATCAAAATGAGCTCGTATTGATAAGTATTTATCTGTTTTAGATATTAGAGGAAATTGATCGCCACATTTCTCTCATAATTTATTAACTAAAGAAATTTTTTAAAATGAATGGCGTAATTCGAACTCATGTCATTAAGAGATGTAAGCTTTAGAGTTACACATATGATATCATAGACCTAAATAAATGTTTTATTTATTGACAATTTTTTCTGCATTTTCATTAAATTATTACATTATTACTAAAATTTCCTTTGTTTTTTTCAAGAAATCCTCCCGTTAAGTTTCTCTTTATATATTACAATATCCAAAATATTTACAATATCAATATCTAAAATTATATGTTCAATCCGTACAAAATGAGGGTCATGTATTAGTAATAAATTAAAATATTTAATTAAATTAATATGTTTCTTACTTTAATAGTAAATTATATTTTTAAATTGTAATAGATTTCTTATGTTAATAATTTATTATTTTATTTTTAGTAATAAAAAATGATTGTAGAGATATTTTAATTTTATAATTTAATAAAAATATGAGATTCTATTTTTATATTAAATATGTTTCTTTTCTAATAATTATTATTTTAATTTTATAAATTAATAAAAAAATAATTATAGAGATTATGTGTGACATGTATATTTTTTTATTTATAGATTATAATATATTTCTTATTATAATATGTTTCTTATTTTAATAGTTATCATTTTAATTTTAAAAAAAATAAATTATAATATTAATTAATTAAAGTAATAGGCTTTTTTTTATTAGGAGATTATATATTTATATTATAATATGTTTCTTATTTTAATAATTTATTATTTTAATTTTATAATTTAATAATAAAAAAAATTAGGCATATTTTAATTTTAAAATTTAATTAAAAATAATAATTATAGAGATAAGATACCATACGTCACGGTGAGAAGTTTTAAAATATTTTAATTTTATAATTTAATAGTATTTCTTATTGTAGTAGATACATTAATGTTTTCTTATTATATAAAGTTCTTATAAAATTATAATATGTATTTTATTATATTATGATTTTATTTAATAAATTTTTAATTTAATTTATAATTTTAATATCAAGTTATTGTGGTGATGAAACTTAAAAATATTAATATATCTATATATATTGATTTTTAGGGGGGGGGAAATAAAACGGAATATAAATTGGTGTAAAAGAAAATAGAAAGCAAGCGTTTCGTTATCCATATTCCATAGTTGGAATGCCTGGAAAACAGAGGGTGTGTTTCTTCTGTTGAGCTTGAGCAGACAAAAATAAGAATTTAAGTTTTGTGGATGGGCATGCACGCTTCTCCTTCATAAGCGTGAAGCCAAAGGAAGCAGTCATTGAACGTAAAGAATTGCCGAAATGCTCTCTCTCTTCTTCCTATTTTCTCTCCTCTTCATTTTCACTCTTCTTTATATCACCACCACCGCCGCCACACAAAGATACGAGCATTGGTTTTTCGAAATCGTTTGGTTAAGGGGAGGTTGAGGGTTGGTTTTATGGCAAAAAGAGGAAATGGGTTTATGTGGGTGTCCTCTTCTTCCTCTGTTTGTTGGTCTAATGGTGGGGGAGGAGATGGTTATCAGGAAGATGAAGCGGGAGATGAGTGTGAGACTGATGAGGAAGAAGATGAAGATGAGTTGAATGAGATTAGTGGGTCTGCTGCTTCTGTTTTTCCTGAGAGATGGGATGTCTTAGGCCTTGGCCAGGCTATGGTAATTTTGTTTACTTGTGTTTTTTAAAGTTTGGATTTTGTTTCTTATTTGAGATTAAATGTTGTATGATATGAATTAGGAAGGAAATTCGGAACTTGTTCTTGATGCTCATATCATATGATTTGTTTGATTCCTTTTGTTAGAGAATTAGATGCATCAGCCATTAGGGGCGGCAAAACGAATCACGAATCGAATTTGTATCGAATCCTAAACGAATCGAATCGAAATGTGATGGATTCGTATCGATCGTTTATTAAACGAATCATAATATCATGATTCGTATTCGATTCGTTATTAAACGAATCGAATACGAATATTCGTTTATTCGTTTAGTCAATGATATTATTTAATAAAATAAACTACCACACTTGATTTACATAATTTTATTAAATATATACATATGAAATATGTAATTTATATATTTACTAAAAATACCTCACCAAATATCGAAAATATTACTTTTTCTATGATAATTACTATAATTTCTCGAATATTAATGAAATTAACAAAACTAATAAAAAAAATATAAAACGATCATAAACGAATAAACGAATCAATGAGCTTAAATTCGTATTCGATTCGTTTATTAAACGAATCGAACGAATTGACCCATTTTAAACGAATCCATTTTTTCAAACCCGTATTCGCTTTAAAGCGAATCGAATCGAACGAATAAACGAATCCTGCCCAAATTGACACCCCTATCAGCCATTTCCTTGTCTATTTCTCGTGTTTCTTCATAAAGTTTTATGTGTGTATATATATATATATATATATATATATATATTTTAAATTGTAGTTTATCTTTTGTTTGAGGCCTTAGTTAAGCTAAAAAGATATTTGCTATCCTTGTTAATAATTTGTGTTTGGTTGAAAAATGTTATGTAGGAAAATAACCTCCAAGAGGAGGAATGGTGGTGGAGAACTGGCATTGGTTAAGAAATATTATGTGCTCTTAGATCCTCAGTTAGATTGAATTGGTACCTTTAGAATTTTGGACATTAAGTGGGATAGTTTCGGTTATGGTTCATCTTGTATTAACTTTGGGTTGGGTAAAAAAATAATAAATTTGAGTGCTATTTAGTTAAAGATAACGATGGAAGTGGCTAGAATTTTTAGATGTTCTGGATGGAATTTGCTTGATTATGTTAGATATGGTTGAATTTTTGTGTATTTAATGGGTCCATAAATTCTTCTTATATTTGTTTGATGCAAATGTAAATGACTCATGACATAAAACGATGGGCAATTTGCTAGAAGGGGATGTGCCCAGAATTTATCCTTTTTTTTAAGGATTTAGCTTCACATTTTGTACATTTAGGATGTGATGTTATATATAATTAATCTTGGTATTTCATATCTGTATTTATGTTTTTAGGTAGATTTTTCTGGCGTGGTTGACAATGATTTTTTGGAGAGACTGGGATTAGAGAAGGGAACAAGGAAGCTTGTAAATCATGAAGAGAGGGGTAGGGTTTTGCGTGCTATGGATGGTTGCAGCTACAAGGCTGCTGCTGGTGGATCTCTTTCCAACAGTCTGGTGGCCTTGGCAAGGCTTGGGGGGAAGCCCATTGGAGGCCCTGCTTTAAATGTGGCCATGGCAGGCAGTGTGGGTAGTGATCCATTGGGTGGCTTCTACAGGTAAGGCTGCGTTTCTGTCTATCCCTCAATTGTCAAAGGCTTTTTAACTTACTTTTAAGATCATATGAAAAACTTCCTTCTGTAATGAGGTTGTGGCAGTTTAAATACTTCTGAGGAAAGAGGTTAATAAGGGATAAGTGCCCCTTCAGTTTGAATTAATATGTATCTGATACTTTAACGGTTATTGAGTTGCCAATAATAACAAGTACAGTAGTGCACTATCTAATCATGAATTCTATAACAGGACAACAATACATGAAATTCTTGATTTCCAATGTATATTCATGTAGAAATATTATGCGGTTATAGTGTGGCAGGAGCAACAAAGATAAAAATCACGAGTAGTTCGACAGTCGGGATGTTTATCTTTTGTGTTTAAGTAATTTTCTTTCACTAGCAGTTTTAGTTGGCTTATAGAGTACCACGGTTTTCCCCTTGTCAGGGTCTGATCTTGCTGCAAAGCCAGAATAGCAGCAGGCATCACTCTGTGTTTTATGTCTTAAAGTGGCTTGTGTAAGTTTACAAGGATTTTCTTGGCCAGGAGTTAAGATTATTGAAGATATAGTTGCTGGTTGTTCAAAACTTGAATCCAAGACTGAAGGATTGCTAGGCATTTATCCTATTCTAAAGAATAGGAAATTTATTGCTTAGGTGTTAGGGGTATGGTTTCCAAAAGAACAAAAAAAATGTCAGAAACATGATTTCATAAAGATTGACAAACCCATGTTTGGTAGCTTTGGCAATTGTTTTGGAGTATGCAATTTTATTGATTGTTAAAAGGCTAGCAGATTTAGGAACATTAATATGTCAGCCTCCAGTAAAGCTCATCATAGGCAGCTCTTGCCACTATAACTATTTAGTTTTCAATTAGTTATGCTTTATTTTGCTGTTTCTAGCCCTAACGTCGTCAACTTTATCTAATTCAATACCAGAGTGAGTTTAATAGATGAAGAATTCAATATTCTTGCCTCCTTTATTGTTTATTTTTTCCCTTTTTTTCTCTTGCTAGGGTGATATATGAGGATTATTAAGAGCAGGAAATGATACAAAACTCCGCTACTCGCTGCAAGCGGAAAGAAAGTTCAAAATTTCCGATTTATAATTGCTAAGAAGAATGACTTCCAAAGTTCTAATTGGCTAAAAACAGCATTTAGCAGTAAAAGTAATCATCGACTTGATTAATACTTGGGACTTGAAATGATCCAATCAAACTTTATCTTCATTCTTAGTTAATTAAAAGGCTTCTTGTTATGATATGGGTATTGTAACTCCATGTTGGTCCTCAAATTTTTCTTTGCTTGAGTTACTGATCAGGGTTTATTGTTAATCCTTTAGGATTTATCTTCTTCTCTTTATTTTTCATTTTCTTTTGTTGCTACCATGGTTCTATGGTGTAGATGAAAATCCACTGACTTGATTTGTTTTACAGGGCAAAATTGCGTCGGGCAAATGTGAATTTTTGCTCTGCACCCATCAAGGATGGGACAACAGGAACAGTGATAGTTCTCACTACTCCAGATGCTCAACGCACTATGCTTGCATATCAGGTCAGCTTTTGAAGATGTGTTAGTGATCAAACTTGAATTTCTGTCCATGTTCGAAAATTTCATTTTTCTTAAGAATAATCCATATAAAGAGAAAAGGTTGTGGAGTTCAGCTATAGTTTAAACTCATTTCTTGTTAACTTGTAATCCCTTTGATATTTATATGTTACTAAATAGCAGAGTCTGCTAGATGCTTGCTAAGAATTATCTTAATGATATGCATGTAGGTGCTTTCAGTCTTTAAAAAGTTGAGGATTTTGCAGAATTTTAATGGTTTATGCACAAGTTTTTTCTTCTTTTATGTCTGAAGACAATCGTATCTTGCGCTTCTTCATTACATAATAAATTTTTTTAGCCAACATAAGAATTATTGATTAAAGTTGGATTCTCTATTGTTTAGTAAGTTTGCTTCTGCTCTCTTTCGATTTATGAGTTATGGGAAAAAAAATGCAACAAAGAAACTGAATTACAATTTCAGGACAGGAATGTGTCGTGCCTGAACTTTAAGAGTACTGTACTTTGGTTTCTGCTTTCTTATTTGTTTGTTGATAATATATTAGTTGATTTATATTTTCTTAATGAAATTGTTTATTTTTATCTACCAGCAACTTCTAGCAATAATTGTAATATTATATGGATATAATTATCAGTATCAAAGTTCAGTTCATTTAACTCTGGAAAATTATGTTGAAGATAAATTATTTGGTTCGAAATTTTTTGTGGCTTTTGAGTAATGTGAAGCTCAGTAAGTTTTGATTTTACTTTATTGTGGGCATATGAAACTGTCAATAATTAGATATCTCATCCTTCTTTGGAAAATTTATTTTGAAAATAAAAGTATAGTACTATAAGGTGGTAATATATTTACCTTTTTCAATATGTCAGGGTACATCATCGACTATTGGCTATGATCCTTGCTTTGCTAACCTTATCTCCAAGACAAATATATTTGTTGTTGAAGGCTATTTATTTGAGCTTCCTGATACAATTAGAACGATTACCAAAGCTTGTGAAGTAGCTCGCAGAAGTGGTGCTCTGGTTGCGGTAACTGCATCAGATGTGTCCTGCATTGAGAGACACTATGATGATTTCTGGTATGAATTTTACATGGTTTTGACAGTCAAACTTTTTGTTATTTTACTTTAAATAGTTAATTTGTTGGAGTATCTGCAGATTGAGTTTAACTGAATTCATAGGCTCCATAGAATAGTTTCAATTGTGACCATTAATAACTCAAGATATATATATATATTTTAAATCTTCTCAGTGAGGTTAAATAATCTATCAAAAACAGATGCTTGAAATGAAGTAGATTGTTCTGGTTTACTAGAAAGCTTCTTGTCACATAGCATTCGGTAATAGAGGCACATAAGAGAAGAATTGCAGGAAGGACTTTCTTTCTCAGAATCTTAATATTTTCTAGCCTTAACAGACTCGTGCATGAATAAGGTAAGAGCCAGAAAAAGCAAAGGGCGCATGGACTAGAGAGAGAAGCATTAATAGGAAAGCGAAAAGAGTCTTCAACACTTAAACTTCATTTTCCATCCTCGATCCTAAATCCATTTCATCTGCCAACAAGCTTCTGAAATTATTTTCCAATCACTAGAAGTTGAATGATAGTCATTGATGGACAAATGTCTTCATATTTTTGGGGAGTATTGATATAGTTGAATCATGAATGATGTTCCTTTATAATAGTCCCATTTATTTGGTGTATTGCATTAATTTGAAGAATTTTATGCACTTGTCAAATTCATTTAACGTGAAACTTGTGTCTATTGAATATTGAAGCTGCTTTGTTTTCGTTTAATCAGAATATAATACTAAATATTTTTTTCTCCTGTCTTCACTCAGGGAAATTGTTGGAAACTATGCCGACATTGTGTTTGCAAACAGCGATGAAGCCCTAGCTTTCTGCCATTTTTCCTCAAAGGAAAGCCCAGAGTCAGCCACAAGGTATTTAAGCCACTTTGTTCCCTTAGTTTCAGTTACAGATGGGCCAAGAGGCTCCTACATTGGAGTCAAAGGAGAAGCTGTATATATTCCTCCTTCTCCATGTGTCCCAGTGGACACATGTGGCGCTGGTGATGCATATGCATCTGGTATTTTGTACGGTATATTACGAGGTGTATCAGACCTAAAAGGCATGGGTGCATTAGCAGCTAGAATAGCAGCCACAGTTGTTGGGCAACAGGGAACCCGTCTTAGCGTTAGGCACGGTAGTGAGCTGGCCGAGTCATTTGCATACCATCACAAGAGTTCCAAGGTCGGATCAGATATCAGTTCTGACCATATTTCGAGCTTGTGATGAAGTTCCCTGGGTGGGTGACTTCTCAATTCTTTTGTTAGGCATTATTTGTTTGTTAATAGCTTTATGACACTGTACATTATGAGAAAATACATTGCTTTTTTACTTCCAATTAATCTACCTAATCTTGGTATTAAGGCATTGAGAAATACTAGTTAAGTTTCTTATATCTTATCTTTGAAACTTCTTTTGAGTTGCATGCATGCTTTACATAGTACAATAATATAATTGGATACTATTTATTTTTTAACAGTATGTGAAATAAGTGGCAACAACACACACACACACACATATATATATATATATATTTTTTAAAAAAAAGTGAGATAAGGTAGATGAGAGAATGGCTTGGAAAAATAAGGATGATTCAAGAATCAATTAGGTGTGAAATTGATGGTCTCAAATATTGAACTTTTGATAGTGAGAATAGATAAAACACATACCATATGATTGCATCTAAGTTGTCAATAACATTGCATTATTTGGCATATAATATGTTTATTATTGCCTTGTTGGCATCATAATCATCTAAACATATATTCCAATGCTAATTAAGGCTCCAATTCTGTTGACCATAACTATATAATTTTGATTGATCCAGCTTGGGATAACAAGATTAGGATAGGATCTACTACTAACATCTTTTTTAACTTTTTTTGTTATTATTTTTTTAAGGACCAGGACTCCCTTCTGAAGCAAAATATACATTGGTGATGTTGTGATTCACCGATCACTTTAGAGAAGATTTGAGGAAAAACCGAATTATATTTCTATTACTTCAAGAATAAAATACAAGCTTTACAAATAAAACTTTAACAAAAAAACCTCAGCACTCTCTCTATTTTCTCACACACTTTGGGATTATATTAAGCTTTCTGGGAGTCCTAAATTTATAGCCAAAGTTGGCTACTATTCACTCCATTAGTCATAGAGTTGTTTTCATGAAGTTGGTTGGCTGGAGTTGTTAACAAAAGTTGGTTGGCTGGAGTTGTTAGTTTTATGCATGCTGGATTCATTACAATTCTCCCCCTCCAGCTGCATCTGAAAATTATCGTCATCTGACAGCTATCCCGGCTATGTCTCTGCACAACTCTAGCTTGTCTCGGGTAAATACTTTCGTTAGCATGTCCGCTGGATTCTCATATGTATGGATCTTCACTAGTCTCAGCAGTTGTTGATCCATCACCTCGCGTATCCAGTGATAGCGAATATCAATATGTTTCGTCCGAGAATGATACATTGAGTTCTTGCTCAAGTCCAGAGCACTCTGACTGTCACAATGTATCTTGTATTTTGTCTGCTTGATCCCTAACTCTTGGAGAAACCGCTTTAGCCACAACATTTCTTTTTCTGCCTCAGTTATGGCAATGTACTCAGCCTCTGTTGTGGATAATGCAATACACCTCTGCAATCTTGACTGCCATGATACAGCTCCCCTTGCAAAAGTGTAAATGAATCCTGATGTAGATTTCCTACCATCAAGATCTCCCGCCATATCTGAATCTGTATAGCCTTCCAAGATCAGCTCCCCCGTAACACAGACGAAACTTCGTTGTACCCTTGAGGTACTTGAGAATCCATTTGACTGCCTCCCAGTGTTGCTTTCCAGGGTTAGAGAGAAAACGGCTCACTACACCCACTGCTTGTGCAATATCTGGCCTGGTACATACCATTGCATACATTAGGCTTCCAACAGCTGAAGAATATGGTATTGCTGACATTTCCTCTATCTCTTTCTTGGATGAGGGGCACGAACTCTTGCTCAGTTTGAAATTGTGCGCTAGCGGAACGCTGACTGGTTTGACTTTCTGTATATCGAACCTTCTGATTACCCGTTCAATATACCTCTCCTGTGAAAGCCATAACTTCTTGTTCTGTATGTCACGAACAATCTCCATTCCCAAAATCTGTTGAGCTGGTCCTAAGTCTTTCATGTCGAAAGCCTTGGAGAGTTCCTTCTTCAGCTGGCTGATCTTCGTTGCTTCTTGTCCAACAATCAACATGTCATCTACATACATTAGAATAGCAACGAAATTTCCATCTGGAAACCTCTGAATGTATACACACTGATCTGCTGCAGTTCTTTTGTAGCATTGACCCACCATGAATGAGTCGAACTTCTTGTACAATTGCCTCGGTGCTTGCTTGAGCCTGTACAAGCTCTTTTTAAGCTTGCAAACAAGGTTTTCTTTACCTGAAACCTTGAATCTTTCTGGCTGCTCCATGTAGATTTCTTCATTCAGATCACCATGAAGAAATGCTATTTTGACATCCATCTGTTCAAGCTCCAAGTTCAGTCTGGCTATCAATCATAGGATAACTCGGATTGAAGCCATTTTTACCACCGGTGAAAAGATCTCATCAAAGTCAATTCCCTTTTTCTGTAGGAATCCTTTGACCACTAGCTGAGCTTTGTGTTTCACCACTTTCCCGCTGCCATCTTTCTTGAGCTTGAATACCCATTTGTTATTCAGTGCATTCATTCCATGTGGGAGCTTGACTATCTCATAAGTGTTGTTTTTCTGCAGAGATTCCATCTCATCCTGCATTGCGTGCAGCCATTTGTCTTTGTCCTTATGAGATATCGCTTCATTGAAGGTTTCTGGCTCCCCCTCGTCAGTAAGCAGAATGTATTCTGATCCTGAGTATCTTGCTGATGGAATCCGGCCTCGCTCAGATCTTCGTACTGGAGGTTCTGGCTGTCTGTTGTCATCCGGATCTGTGGATGATCCTGAAGCCTCTGATGGAGCAGGCTGCAGCTCCCCCTGCTCAACACCTCATTTCTCCTCTGGTTCTGCTTCTGGTATGTCTTGCACCCCATCATCATCTGTGGCCACTGGTGTTGGTGCTGGTGCTAGGGTTGTATCTGGATTTGCATCGGCATTGTCGGCACTGGTTTTAGAAGGCATCTTGGGCTTTTCAATGTCTTCTATTGTCTGGTCTTCAAGAAACACTACATCCCTGCTTCTGATGACCTTCCTTTCCTTCGGGTCCCATAGCCTGTATCCAAATTCTTCGTCTCCATAGCCTATGAAGATGCATGGAGTAGTCCTTGCATCGAGCTTCTGCCTGAGCTCCTTGGATACATGTGCAAATGCTAAACATCCGAATATTCTGAGGTGAGAATATGAGGGATTCTTACCAGACCACACTTTCTCCGGAATCTCGAAGTTCAACGGTACAGATGGTGATCTGTTGATCAGGTAGCAGGCGGCACGAACAGCTTCTCCCCGGAATGGCTTTGGCAGCTTAGCCATACTGATCATACTTCTGACTTTCTCCATAATGGTGCGGTTCATCCTTTCGGCGACACCATTGTGTTGTGGGGTGCGTGGAACAGTTCTCTCGTGTCGAATATCGTGGCTTCCGCAGTAGGCATCGAAATCCCTGGAAGTGTATTCGCCTCAATTGTCTGTGCGAAGACACTTCAGTTTCTTCCCTGTTTCACGCTCGACCATGGCATGAAATAGTTTGAAATAGTCCAGGACCTGATCCTTTGATTTCAGAAAATACACCCAAACTTTCCGAGAAGCATCGTCAATAAAAGTCAGAAAATATTTGTTACCGCCTAGTGAGTTTACCTCCAAGGGACCACATACATCAGAGTACACCAGACTGAGTATCTCTGATTTCTTTGTAGAAGAGAAATTGAAAGAGACTCTGTGTTGCTTACCGAATAGACAGTGATTGCAAGGATCCAGAGCAGCATTTTTGGAGACAGTGATTAGATCCTTCTTTGTCAAGGTAGACAAACCTCTTTCACTCATGTGACCGAGTCTCTGGTGCCACAGATTCTGAGAAGCCTCCCGTTCAGCTACATTGAGGCTTTCTGCACAAATCTTCACATGAGTCTTGTACAAGGTTCCACAGATGTGTCCTCGGGCGATGACAATGTCACCTTTTATCATCCTCCAAGTGCCGTTGCTGAAGTGGCTAGCATAGCCCTGTTTGTCAAGGGCTACCCCCGAGAGTAAGTTGAGCCGAAGTTCTGGAACATGTCTGACCTCCTTCAGGGTTATTGTATACCATGCATTTGTCCGCAACTGTATTTCGCCAATTCCCACTATCTGAGAAGAATTGGTATTCCTCATCTTCACTGCTTCAAAGTCTCCTGCTTTGTATGTTGTGAAGAAATCTCTGTGAGGAGTGACGTGGTAGGATGCTGCAGTATCTACCACCCACTCGACATCCTGAGTTGCGGTGTGAAGGCATGCTTCTTCCTGGCCGGAGCATATAGCTACATCCACCGTAGTAACTACTAGTGTCTCCGCGTCATTCTTCTTCGACTGGTTATTGCTTTGTCCCTGCTCCTGTTGCAGTTTCCAGCAATTTTTCTTCAAGTGGCCTTCTATACCACAGTGGAAGCACTTGTATGTCTTTTTCCCGTCCTTGGATCTGCCCCTACTTTTGCTTCTGCCTCTCCTCCCACCTTAATGTTTCTCCTGTTGTCTTCCTCGTTGCTCCGAGACAAGGGCTTCTGTTTGATCTGAGTCTACGTCTTTTCTTCTGGCTTCTTCATTTGACATGACATCCTTTACCATAGGCATGGTAAGTTTGCCTCCTGGAGCTGAGTTGCTGAGAGTAACCACCAGAGTCTCCCAGCTATCAGGAAGAGAACTGAGTAGCAATAGGGCTTGAACTTCGTCTGCCAATTGCATGTCTACTGCAGACAATTGGTTCACCAGGCTTTGAAACTCGTTGGCGTGTTCTGCAACGGAAGTTTCACTCCGCAGCTTCAGGTTCACCAAACGCCTCATGATTAAGGCCTTATTCCGAGCTGTTCTGGCCTGGAACATGTCTTCCAATTTCCTCCACATTTCATAAGCATCTGTGTCCTGTGCTACATGGTGGAAGACATTATGGCCGATCCACTGCCTAATCTGACCCAAAGTTCTGTTGATGAGTTTATTCCAGTCATACTCCTTAACAGACTCTGGTTTCACTCCCTTCAACTCGATGACATCAAACAAATCTTTACAATGTAAAAAATCTATCATCCTAGGTCTCCAGATGGAGTAATTAGTGGCAGTCAGTTTAATCATTGCACCAGAATGAGAATCCTCCATCTCCATTTTAAGTTTTAAAGTTTAAAATGAGAATACACTAAACTCGGGTCTGAATTTCACAAATCTGAGGTCACTGTTGCGTCCGGAACGGTCGAAAATGGTGGAATAGACACTTCATTGGTCTAAAACCGACACAGATGCTGATTTGTAAATTCCTAAAAGTTCTGGGGTAAAACTATGAATTTCAAAACTTCAGGGGGCTAAATGAAATTTAACAACCTGCTGACGTGGCACTGACGTGGCAGTGCTGACGTGGCAAGCAGGACCGACTACGCTTACGTGGCAGGTGACGTGGCACGCTGACGTGGCGGCTGAAGTGTCTGCTGACTGGGCGCTGATGTGGCGCTGACTGGGTGCTGACTGGGGGCTGACGTGGCGCTGATGTGGTAGCCACGTAATCATCTTCAACCTCGGTTTGCGCGTGCGACGCGTGGTGCGCGTGGGGGCGCGTGAGGAGGTCACTGGATGGCACGTGCGGCCGTTCTGGACGTCGGATCGGTCTCCGCGAAATTCCACCGAGCTCGTCTCGACGTGAACTAGCTGATGGTGCCCTCAAATTTGATTTTTGACAACTTTCGTCGGAACCGGTTTTCCGATCGGAAGCTCGGTTACTCGGTTTTACGATCCCAAAGAACAACCGAAGCTCTGATACCACTTGTTGTGATTCACCGATCACTTTAGAGAAGATTTGAGGAAAAACCGAATTGTATTTCTATTACTTCATGAATAAAATACAAGCTTTACAAATAAAACTTTAACAAAAAAACCTCAGCACTCTCTTATTTTCTCACACACTTTGGGATTATATTAAGCTTTCTGGGAGTCCTAAATTTATAGCCAAAGTTGGCTACTATTCACTCCACCAGTCATGGAGTTGTTTTCATGAAGTTGTTTTCATGGAGTTGGTTGGTTGGAGTTGTTAACAAAAGTTGGTTGGCTGGAGTTGTTAGTTTTCTGCATGCTGGATTCATTACAGGTGATGGGTGGTTAATAGAGATTAGGAATGATATAAAATTATGAATTTGGATTGATATATCGTCTTCAATCTTGAATTTTTTTTTTTTTAATTTTCAAAATTGATCGGGATTTGGGATGATTTTCTCCATTATTCAAAAATCAGTAGGGAATCAAGATGATTTTTCATTTCGAACCATAATTAGGATGGAATCGGGATTCGCAAATTCTGACTTGTCTCTATCAATCGTCAGATGAATGTAAAAGTAATTAAATCTTAACTAGAGTTTTAAAATTCGTTGGATGCTAGTTGGGCGGCAGCATAGCGCCTAGCATAGGGTGCATAGGCATGGATTTGTCGATGCCTAAGAAATTTCCTCGGACGATATTAAATTTAATATTTTCGAGATATGCTGAATATATTCTCAAATTATATTGTATTTATACAGATTTAAACTCTAGACATAAAATCTTTTCACATGTTATTGAAATTTTTCCAAGAACCCCGTTGTCTCAGATTGGAAAATCTAATCTTCCAATATACTAGCTTCAAAGCTATTGGAAAAAAAAGTCAATAGATTGAATAGTTTTAAGTACTTCCACGAATAACTTAAAAAAAAAAAAATATTCCCCACTAACTTATATTCTGTTCTTCTCTTTGAAATGTTCTCCAAGTTGGTAGAAATTTATTAGGCATAAGGAGAGACCCTTGACTTGACCCAACTTGGTTGAGTCAATTTGAACCCAAATACAAGGTTAAAATGAGTTAATAATATGAGTGATTTGATGACGAGATTTCTAATTTTTTTTTTCGACTATTGTTGTTGGGAAACATATATATGTTATTTATTTATTTATGTGAAACATATGTTAAATATTAACATTGATTTGTGATTTAAATTTGTGATGTGGGTAACCTAACATTAGGAATTGGCCAATAATTGAGTGGAGATAGCAATTTTTATCTTCTCCTACATTAAATTAATAATCATATTAATGTGATGGCATGGCATGGGATGGGAGGAAACATGATCAATGAACAATGATGACATCATGGCTTAGGCAAGTCCCATTAAAGTGTGGGATCCCACCCTATCTATGAAGTAGTTTTGATGGTGGAGCAAGTGGACCTTAAACAACCCAAAACAGAACAAATTACAGTTATTACTAGAATCCATGTGATGACACACACAACATATTTCACAAAATATAGTTAATAAAAATTCTAAGGACCCATTAAAATTGATTACTGAGTTTACAAATTTTATGGCAATCTGCCTACCTTAATAGTTTATTTACAATATATCTTTCTCCTAAGTATCCAATAGTTTGTTTTAGGACTGCGCATCGGATCGGATCGGATCGGATCGGTTCAGATCCGATTCGATAATATCGGATCAAATCAGATCGTATCTGATTCTCGAATTTGATCAAATCGTGTTTGGTTTGTTTGTCGAATTTCAGATCAGATCGGATAAATTTGATAACTATCGGATCGAATAAGATTTTATCTGATTTGATAACAAATCTGAATCCAATAGAGAATCTAATTTGATAACGGATTCGAATCCGATAGAGAATTCGATTTGATAATAAATCTGATAGTAGATTCGATTTGATAACAAAACTGATTCGATAACGGATTCGATTCGAAAAATTGATCTGAAAATTTGTAAATTCATAACAATTTTATCGATCGGATCAGATACCTTAAAATTCAAATCAATTTTATCAAATCGGATTCATTATCAAATCAGATGTTCTATCGGATTCAGATCTGTTATCAAATCAAATTTATCCGATTCGTTAAGATATCTAATCAGATCGAATAAATCTGATTCGATTCGATAGTTATCGGATCAAATCCGATCCAATCCGATAAGTACTTAAAATCCGATCAAACCAAACAAATCAACTCTTATCAGATCGGATCAGATTAGAATTCGATCCGATAATACCTACCCCTAGTTTGTTTCCTCATGGATGATTCTATGTCCATTTTCGATTTTGAGATGATGGACTTACCATGGCCTACCGGTTGACCCCTTTTTATCTCATTGTTGATATTGAGGCTTTTAGGATCTTCTTGTTATGTAGCGGTAGATTTTATTCCCTTCTTTAAAATTATATTTACAAATTGGGTTTAACTATTTTTTTTTTTTTTTGGAATGTTAGGAAATCCTACCGTTAAATCATCGACTCCCGCTTACGCGAAGCAGTTAAAATCCCTAACTGTCGCAGGCTCTTACAATAAACGCATTCCCTGAATTCGAATTAATGACCTGAAAGCCAGATTATGAATCATATACCACCAAACCAAACCATTTGGAGACGAGTTTAACTATTCTACGGTCCATATCCAGTCATATTCTGATATATCTTCGATGGCAAACTTTTAATATGAAGTAATAAATTTTTTCACTTTTTATTTAATAGAATTATCTAAATTATATCTTATCGTATATTTGAGAATGATTGTCAATGAAAATTCCTTTAAATAATTAAAAATAATAATTTAAGAAACACTCTCATGCTATTTTTTTTTCTTATTTTAGAAATAAATTGAAATGTTCTAATATATGTGTGGTCGTCTTTCGGTCCGGTCTTTACAATCCAGATTTCGTCCGGATACGTTAAACAATAACACATATAATGTTAAATAGTTCCAAACATTGTTCGATTAGTTTTCAAATTTCGTTAGGTCATCTTTTCTGTAAGATTTTATATATATATATATATAAATAACCCTATATGAAGAATAGCACTTTCAAAAACAATTGTGAAGGAAGCATCATAAGTGAAATAAACAAAACATCGATGACCAAAGTGAAATATAATTTTGTATATATTATTTTCAAATGTTATATTCAACAAAGTACGGCGAACATCATTGCTTGCGATGAATGATGCAAATGGACGGCCGAAAAGTAACGGACGGAATTAATGGAACACGTGGCATTGCGTAAGCTAACGAAAGCAGCGACGGAAATTTTCAGGTACTTCGAGCTGTATATGCGACGTGTACTCCGTCACTTTCTAGCAATATTTTTATTAAATAAATAAAAATAGAATTTTATTTTCGGGCATAGATTAGACCCGGCCGGCGGTTCGGTTCCGGTTCCGAACCGAACCGGCCGGTTTCCGGTTCCACACTTAAGTGGAACCGGAACCTATTTATTTTATTTTTAATTAATTAAAATAAAAAAATGAGAGGAATCAAAGCTTAAATAAAAAAAAATTTATTAATTAAAAAAAATGAGATTAAATTTATAAATAAAAAAATTTATTACATTGAAGAGCTTGAGCTTAAATTTTTAAAAATTTAAGTTGCCTACGTATCCTCCAAGGGTGAGAGGAATCAAAGCTCACGTAGTTCCATTACAAGTTTAAGACATATCCCCTTTGTAAATTATAATTTTACAATTATCAATCATCATTATCAGTTGATCCTTCGGCTCCGGTTCCGCTTGCACTTGTTGCAGAAGCATTATCGAACAAATCTTCAAAATCATCGGGGGCATCTTCTTGTTGTCTTAGATCAGCTCGAGTCCAATCATCCACACAAGCTGTTGCTTCTAGAGTGCTTGGATGTAATGAAGATCGCCTAGCTTCCAATATATTACCTCCCAAGCTGAAGGCTTGCTCAACCGCAACGGTGGAAATAGGTGCTGCCAAGATCTCTTTAGCAATAATAGATAAAACATGATATATATTTTGATGCCGGTTCCACCATTCAAGGATTTTAAAATTTTTACTGCATAAACTTTCATTAGAAAACTCAAAATTTGTAGATAAATAATTATCTAATTCAGGATTATTAGTTGTCGTATCTCTAGATTTTTTATTTCGTTGCAATAACCAACGATCCCCTGCGCTAAGTCTTGTTTGAATTACCGGTTCGCTACTACTAGATTGACCTAATGTTCCTAAGTTATATCTTACAATATAATCATTAAATAAAATAATTAAATCACTTCTTAATTTCGTCATTATGCTCGTAATATCAATGTCATCTAATATTCCTAAATAACCATAGTAAGCTTGTAAACCACCATTCAAACCTTTTAATTTAAATCTATGATAAAAAACAGCAGCAATAAGATAAAGTAAATGAATTTCTCTAAAATAATGCAACAATTTTACCTTCATAACAGTAATGGCTTCGAGCAAAACAAGATCATTAGGTCGTCACTGTCAACATGCTCATCGAGAGTGCCAACAATATTCAAACTCTCAAGAAGAAATAAATGTGAGTAGGATAATAAACACCGCTAAAAACTAAAGTAGCTACTCTTCAAATATCTAAAAAATTTCACAAATATCCCATTGACTAGGATAAAGTGTGATTTTTGAACATGTTGAGAAAAAAAACTACATAATGCATCTTTGTATTGAAATGCTTGACATAAAAGAAAATAAGTAGAATTCCAACGTGTTGGAACATCTCTAGAAAATTTAATCGGTTTAATACCATTTATTTTACAAAACTTGGTCCATTCTCTCATAACTTGAGAATATGACCAAATACAGTTAAGTGCCATTTTAATTGGATCAAGGAAAGGAGATAATAATTTTAGACCGTCTTGCACACATAAGTTTAGGACATGACATGTACAACGAATATAAAAAAATCGACCCCCTAAATTTGGTTGACATATTTCTTTTAAATCATTGATGGATGCAGTATTTGCAGATGCATTATCAAATCCAATTGTTAAAATTTTTTCTCCTAAACCATATTCATCAAAAATTACCTTCATCATTCTATAAATATTATGTGCAGTATGTTGGTCATCAAAAACTCTAAATGCAATAAGTCGTTTTTGCATGGTAAATGATGCATCAATCCAATGACAAGTCACACCCATGTATGAGTGTGTTTGCCAATGGTCACTCCAAATATCAGAACATATAGAAATACGACCTTTCATCTCTTTAAATATTTCATTTAAAATAATTTTACCATCTTTATATAATTTGAAAATATGACGTTTTGTTGTGTTTCGAGTCATTCTACATGTAGCAGGGTTTAAAGCATTATGCACGTAATTAGTAAAATGAAGTTTTTCACCAAAGCTTAAAGAAAGATGTGCCATACAAGTTAATTTCGCAAATTCTTCTCTATTTTTTGCATCAGAATATTTAAATAAATCTACACTACTCGTACCTCTACTAGATGATGCGTACCTGGCCATTTGAGTCTGCGTCGTATCAATGTCCAATTCAACCGGATGATGTTTCTCCATGTGCTTGATCATATTGCCGTATCCACCAGAAAATTTATAGATAACCCCACAATAGTTGCAAATTGCTCGTTGTGAACCATCTTCTAGGCGTTTCAAAGTAAAATGAATTTTGAAAATATCGGAGGACCGAGCCTTAACTTCTCTTCTCCGTGATTGTGTACTGACACTAGGGCCGCTCTCTTGGGTTGGCATATTTGACATTATGTTCTCGGATGAGCTTGCCATTTTTTTTTTTGAGAAATTAGGAAGAAAAATAAGAAAATTGAATAATTGCGATGCGAATGATAACAAATTAACAACTAAATAAATTGAGATTGAGAATAAGAATATAAGATTATAAGAGAATTGTATTGAAGTAAGATTGAGAATAAGAGAATTATAGAAAATGAGAGAGTTGAGAATTTGGTGTGATGAAATTATGAAAAATGAATCTTATTTATAGAATTTTAGAATATTTTTGATACCAAAAATGCCCCTAAATATAACCGTTTTATTACCGTTATTAGGGGTACATTAATAATTTTTATTTTATATAATAAAAATATATTTTTTTTTTAATTCTTTTAATTTTTTTTTTTTGGCGGCTCCCTGCATCCCCCCGTTGGGGGAATTAGGGTTCCTGTTGGAACCCTACGGTTCCAACAGGAACCCGACGGTTCCAACCGGAACCGTTCGGTTCCGGTTGGAATCGTTCGGACCGGTTCGAGTTGGGGTGGAACCCCAACCGAACCGGGCCAATTCCGGAACCGGAATCGGTTGGAACCGGAACCGTGGCCGGGTCTAGCATAGATCTTCTTGATATTAGTCTACGCTTTCCTTTCCGAAACGGCGCCGCATCCAACTCTAATGGGACACTTTGAAGTTTCTACGTTTGTTATTTAGATATTAATTATTGTACTTTTTTAGACTTTTATCCTTTTTTAAGAAAATAAATTCATTGAGATGTAACATAAAATTAACTCATACCCAATTGAGGAATCATAACAATATTTAAAAATAATTAATATCCATAATTTTTTAATAAATAAATGTAAATATGGTGATCCTGTTTTTTTTTTTTTTTTTTTTTTTTTTTTTTTTTTTTTTTTTTTTTTAAAAAAAAACCACTAATATACCTCTCTTTTCACAAATTCCCTACTAATATTAACAAGTTTTGTGAAGAGAGGGAGAATTATTTTACCATACCAATTACTCAAACTTCAATGAGCTTCTCCCACTTTAGTCTCATTTTCCCATTTTCGAGTAATGAACAAAGCTTATATGATTCAAATTGGAAGCTGCCATTAAAGCAAATAAATTAAATTTAGTGGCCAAATCTTGTTCTCTTCTCCCTTGATGCTACATTGGCATTTCTAGTAAATTCAACAAAAATCAAAAACCCTAGTTAGGTTTTCCAATCTTCTATACACGCTAATACTTAAATTTAACCTAAATTACAATTTTTTTGAAATATTGGAAACGCCGCCATCAAATCACTCGATCTGGATTTAAGTAGAACATATAAAACTCTCAATTACCCCAGACTCTTACAAAAAAAATATACAACTAAGTCTTAGGTTATTTTCCACCAAGCCACCTACTTCAATTATAAAACGTGTGAACATAATCTATACATGCATAACACTCTTTCTAAATGTTGAGTCACACCAAAACTTGCCAGCAAAAGCAAACATAAAATTTATAACAAGACATAAATGTGCTGATAAGAAAATGAAAGTTGTACAAAAATATAATTCCAAACAGCGGTTAAAATATACATATTTTCCATCCATTTATCTTAATATTTTGTGGGTGATATCGAACATTATGAGTGAATTGATGTGTTTTTGGTGCATTTTATATGTTAAAATAATACTACGACTCATGATTTAATTGGGGAAGAAAATGTTGAAATACATAGTAAATCGGGGTGTATTTCAGAGTTAAAACGAGCATCCCAAAGCTAGCCGTGCGTCGAGACGCGCGCAAGACCAAAAATCAAACGGAAGGCAAATGTAAATTTTGTTGCTGAGCAATTGGCGGGTCGCGACGCTCATGCATGAGCGTCGCGATGCACTCCAAGTTGAGGGAAATAAGTAACGACACGCGAGGCCAATCCAACCCCATTCTCCCCTTATCTGATTTTTAAGTAGGATACACCTCTTGGACCTCATATATAAGCACAAGTTCATCCTAAAACCTAATAAGAAGCCTCATAACATATTTTGGAGCATTCAGAGCATAGAAGAACGCCTAGAGCAAGACAAGAACGAGTGCATCAACCGAAGTTGGAGTTTGAAGATTGCAAACGAGAATTTATTTCTTCCATTTTCTCTATAGGTTTATTTTTTATGCGTTCTTTGCCTTATATTAATGATTAGTTTATTTTTATTAAATATTATGAGTAGCTAGTTCATTAAATCTAATGTTGTAATGGATTTTGAGCATGTTTAATTAATTTAATTGTATATTTTTATTCATTTGAACTTGTTATCTATTATTCTATGTGTTTTGAATGCATATTTTATTTGTCTGGCCAACAATAGAATAGTCAATCCAACCCCAATTCGTCACTTATCCAATTTTTAAGTAGGATACACTACCCATTGGACTTCATATATAAGCACAAGTTCGTCCCAAAATCTAAGAAAAAACCTTATAACATATTTTGGAGCCTGCAGAGCATAGAATAACGCCTAGAGCAAGGCAAGAACGAGTGCATCAACCAAAGTTGAAATTTGAAGACGAAGACTGCAAATGAGAATTTCTTTCTTTCATTTTCTCTCTAGGTTTATTTTTTATGCGTTCTTTGCCTTATATTAATGATTAATTTATTTTTATTAAATATTACGAGTAGCTAATTCATTAAATTTAGGGTTGTGATGGATTTTGAGCATGTTTAATTAATTTAATTATATATTATTATTCATTTGGGTTTGTTATTTATTATTTATTATTCTATGTGCTTTGAATGTTTATTTTATTTGTCTGGCCAATAATAGAATAGCCAATCCAACCACAATTCGCACATTATCCGATTTTTAAGTAGGATACACCCATTGGGCCACATATATAAGCATAATTTCGTCTTAAAACCTAAGAAGAAGTCTTATAACATATTTTAGAGCCTCCAGAGCATAGAAGAACGCCTAGAGCAAGGTAAGAACTAGTGCATCAACTGAAGTTGGAGTTTGAAGACGAAGACTGCAAACGATAATTTCTTTCTTCTATTTTATCTTTATGTTTATTTTTTATGCGTTATTTGCCTTATATTAATGATTAGCTTATTTTTATTAAATATTATGAGTAGCTAATTCATTAAATTTAGGGTTGTAATGGATCATGAGCATGTTTAATTAATTTTATTTGTATATTTTTATTCATTTGGATTTGTTATTGATTATTTATTATTATATGTGCTTTGAATGCTTAAGGGTTTCCAACATTTTTTTATTTTTTTAATTTTAATTAAATTCGATTAATCAACTCTTCTCTTAATCAATAGTTTAGTTTAAGTTAAATAGATTAATCTTAATATTAATAATAGAAATATTAAATCTATGTGGGTTCGATATCTGACTTTCAGTCACTATATTACTTGAGCGATAAGTGTGCTTGCGCGCTAAATATATAATATCGTGATCACAACACTAACACAATAATGATACATCTCTTCATATATATATAGCATCAACATTTTTTTTACACATCAATAAACTTCACTTATATATACAATTGAAACACAAATATATAATAAACTTTATAATAACTTATAAGATCAAAAGCCTAATCACATATATTTCTACAACCCATATTATTATTATTTTTTCTTGAATATATATTCCTTATTTCTATCTTTAACCTTTTTTTTCCCTTCATCGTATGTACATACAACACATAACTAACTAACTTTATATTAAGTAATTTAATTTCAACACCGGCCTACTCAGATGTCAAGGCTCAGATGTTGAAATATTTTTCTAATTTAATATTTTTAAAAAAAAATAATTTTAATTAATATTCAATGAGTAAACCTCCCATTGGAGCTCTATGAGGAACACCCTTTCTCCTCTTAGCAGTTCTGTAATTCACGGCAGTCGGCGGCGGCGTCGACGGAGTAAAGCATCGTGTCCTGCTCTTTGAACTCCCATTGCTACTAATCTCAGCATCAGAGCCCTGATCCACTTCCTTGCACATTTTCCTTTTCTTAAAATTATTTGATGATCCCACAACCTGAAATTAATCAATTAATAAAACGTTAATTAATCAAATTAAAAATCTTTAACTACAAATCTTGTCAACTAGCTGCTGCTTGTACGTACATTGTCTTGTCAGAGCATCTAATGCTGAAAAAATTTCAAAAACTTTTGTACTGTAATTTTCCCTAGTGACTGACCATGTTAAAAGAAAAAAAGTTGTAACATGGCATTTATGTAACTTTATGATAGCAAATAAATGGCCAAATGAAAAGGGTATTGAAAAATGTAAAAATAATTGAAAGGAGAAAAAAAAAAAAGAAAAAAAAAAAAGGTTGATTAGAATTATGAAATACTACCTTGCAGCCAAGAGAGCAGAAAGTGAAGGAATCAAGGAGGCTGCGTTCACAAACAAGACAAGTATTTGTGACTCCTTTACCAGGCCTAGGTTGAGGCCTTTCATTCAAGAACACAATTCTTGCACTGTTTATAATATAAGTTTGAACTCCTGTTATATCCAAGTGCTTTTGAATCTCTGAAACCCTGATCACATCATGGTATGATGATCTTCTTATCTGCACAAACAAACAGGTAATTAATTAATTTGATGATAAAATAGATAATTAATTAATGAATTGGTATTTAATTGGTAATTACCTGAATTGCTCTGTGGTCTTTGTGAAATGAGAGACAAAGAGAACAGAGAGCACCATTCATGCAGTCTAAGCAATACATGTTACATTCACTTTTGTGAGCAGCAGCATGAAGCTTGCATTGAACAAAGAAGCTTGTTTGTAAAAGAGGCCTCAGCCATGGTGGCCACTTGTTCATTTCTTCTTCTTCTTCTTCATCTGGCCCTCCTCCTCCCTATTATTATTTATTCATTCAACAAAATAAGCTTATGTTAATTAAGCATATGATATGTTATGTTACAAGTAGTAACTTAGCTAGTAAGTGATACTGACCATGATTCTTCTGTTCTTGGGCTTGAATTCTCTTACAGTTACCAATTCTTGATCATCATTATTATTGTTATTACTAGTGATCATCATCATGGCTCTTGTTGATGATATAGCTAGCTAAGCTATGGAGAAAGGGAAAAAAAAATGAACTTTTCTTTCTTATTTTCTCGAGAAAGTGTAGAGGGGAAATTAAAAAAGTGGTGGGGTTACTTTTGTATTGGTGGGTGGTGGTGGATGCAATTGTGGCAAGTGCTTATCTCGGGCCTTAAAAGTCTTCCTCCGAACCTCCCTCCCTCCGAACCTATTCCCATATCTAAACTTTGCGTTCTTTTCAAGGCACTTGCTTTGCTTGACCCCTCCCTTTTTTTTAATTAAAAATTAATTTTATTTTTTTTCTTTCTAATTCTATATGTGAAAAGGAAATAATAAATTATTAATTTTTTTATGAAAATTGTTGAAGGTGTGATTTTTGCTTGGACACAGCAAGAGTAGGTTTTAGGTTGGCAAATTTGGATTTTGTGAAAAGGTGATGAGTTTAGGTATGTGAAACTTGGAAGGTGGTGATTTTGCCACGTGTAAAAATGCTGAATCAGCTAATACTGGACGGATGAACAAAGTGCTCTGTGTTATTCAATGGGACACTTAAAATATTATTAATTATTTATTATTATTAAAAATTCCAATAACATCTTAACATGTGTTAAAAATATGAATATTATACATAATATTAATCAATAATATGTGTTGATGGGGATTTCTGCGGCTAAGGTTTCCAAACAATTCGGTAAGGGCAAAAAGGAAAGTTCCACTCATCCAGAGGACATAGCATGATTCAATTCTTCGAGGCCGGCAACGAATGAGCCGAGACTGATCACAATAGCCCGATAGCTCGGTTCATTTCCACTCTCTCCCGGGATCGGGATAGATAGCTCGAATATTGTGGATCAGGTCGGAAGTGGCAGAGGTAATTCTGTTCGTTATCTGACCGACCACTTGAGGACCGACGTGGGATCAGAACATCTAGATTTTTCCCTCCAAAACTCTCACATTCGAAATTCAACAAGCTGTCATCATTAATGAAAAGGTCTGACAATGTACTTTTACTGCGTGATGTGACATGAATTCAGAGGGTATGTCTCACTTTCGGCGATGACAGTTTGGGGAAGGGAACCTGTCAAATCGCCAGAAATCCGCAGAGCTGCAGGACTGGCGTCACAAAGATATGGGAACATTGCCGTATATTGAGTAGTATATAAGAGAAGGTTGATCACATTTGTAAAGGTTACAAAATTTTCCATTTGAGAACTACTTGTAAGAAATAGCACAACCTGCTCGGTTTCATTAGACCTTCACTAAAATAGGTCGGTCGAGCTCGGTTTAGTAATAAAAGAACCTCCCACCCCGCTTTGTGACCGTGGACGTAGGCTGGACAAGCTCCACCGAACCACGTTAAACCTTTTCTTTTCGATTTCTTGTGTGTTTCTTATTTTTCGCCAAATTTGCTTTTGGTCATCCCATAACCAAACAAATTCAAGGTTGCAGGTAGGGGTGTCAATTTGGGTCAGGATTCGTTTATTCGTTCGATTCGATTCGCTTTAAAGCGAATACGGGTTTGAAAAAATGGATTCGTTTAATAAATGGGTCAATTCGATTCGATTCCTTTATTAAACGAATCGAATACGAATTTAAGCTCATTGATTCGTTTATTCGTTTAGAATTCGTTTAATTATTTTATTTACTAGTTCTTATTAATTTTCAATTAAGATTCGAGAAATTATAGCTAATTATCATAAAAAAAAAAGTAATATTTTCGATATTTGGTGATGTATTTTTAGTAAATATATTAATCACATATTTCATATGTATATATTTTTGAAGAATTAATGTAAATCAAGTGTGGTAAATTATTTTATTAAATAATATCATTGACTAAACGAATAAACGAATATTCGTATTCGATTCGTTTAATAAACGAATCGAATACGAATCATGATATTAGGATTCGTTTAATAAACGAATCGAATACGAATCCATCACATTTTAATTCGATTCGTTTAGGATTTGATACAAATTCGATTCGTTGATTCGTTTTGCCACCCCTAGTTGCAGGAATGTTGTCTTGGGTGTGTTATCTCGAAACTACCCCTGGGACGAAAATCGTCCGTCAACAGTTAGCGCCGTCTGTGGGGAAAGAGCAAAAAGAAACTAGCGTGATAAGACGATGGCAGAAAATGGGAACCATAGGTCATCGGAGAGTTCAACAACGAAGTGGATGAGAAAAATGGAGGAGAGCATGAGAAATGATAGGGAGGAGAACCAGACACTTATGAAGGCCATGTTGGAGAAGCTGTAAAGACTGGAAAAAGCAAATAATGAGAGGTTGGAGGCTGGTCCAAGTGGGAGGAGAAATGAGATAGCGGAAGGGAAAAGGGTGGTAGACTTGAGCGGTGATAATGAATCCGGGAGGAAGGAGCCACAGAGGGTGAGGTCAGTAGTGATAGCGAGAGCCCCGCCAACGGAAAGAATGTGGGGGGAAGAAGAAGAGAGGCAAACATTGGAGTCATCAAGTAATAGCCCACACTTCAAGAAGGAAGAAGGTATGAGATATGAGAGAGGGGAGCGAGAGGTGTCTAGCCATGGTGCACGTCGTGATAGGGGCAACATACGTGAAGATGTTCGGGGGAGGAAATATGATGATACAGATAACCATATGAAAGCCTGGTTTAGAAAGGAAATGAAAAAGTGGGAGGAAAACTTAAAGGCAGGAAAAAGGGATGGTCAGGACGGGGAGATGGCATCTCCATTTGCGGAAGAAATCCTGTTGGCAGAGTTTCCTAGGCGGTTCACGTTGCCGTCTATAAATTTATACAGGGGTCACACCGATCCTAAGTCTCACATTAAGAGTTTTGTCATGTTAATGGAAGTACAAGGAATGGTGGGGGAAGCCATCTGCATGGTGTTCCCTTTAACCCTGGGCGGGCCCACGATTTTATGGTTTAGAAGTCTAACCCTGGGAAGCATTATCAATTTCTCTCAACTTAAGAGGTCTTTTATCCGGCACTTCAAAGGAGCATGTGTCCCGAAGAAGACGGTGGGAGAGTTAAGACTGATGAAACAAGGGGATGATGAGCCCCTGAAAAGCTTTATTGAAAGGTACCACAACATGGTGCTCGAGGTCGGGGCCTATGAGTCAACAGAGGCTCTGGAAAGTCATAAATGGGCCATAAAGTTCGGGAGATTATGGACTCACTTGAGGGTCCAAGACGTACCAGACTACGCCACAGCTTTGGAGTTGGCGAGGAAGTTCATTTTGATGGAGGAATATGAGAATGCTGCCCAGAAGGGAAGGGTACAGAAGGAAAGAGTGCAGAAGCCGGAGATGCCGCGGAGGCCGGATAAAGAGTTGAGGAATCCTCCTCCCAGACAGAGGGGGTTCATGCCGGTGCCTCTCAGCAATGTGCCACAAGAGAGGAGAGCTTAGGTGCAAGTAAACCATGTGGCCGGAGGAGTAGGGTACACACCATTGAACAAACCGATGGCTCAGATCGCGAAAGAAATTTAAGGTAGGGCCTATTAATGGATCCCGATCTGAGAAAGTATCCGGTAGAAAAGAAGAATGGGAAATATTATTGTGCACACCATAATATGAGGGGGCATTCGACAGAAGGTTGTAAGGATCTGCGAGAGCAGATGTAAAATCTTGCACAGAACGACTATCTAAATGAGTACACTGACCAAGGGGCCATGGCAGCCCGGCAGCGGCAAAGGCATAGACAAGCATATACCATAGCCGGTGGAAAGACACTGGCCGGGGACTCGAACCGGTCAAGAAAGAATTATTATAGGATTCGGGGATCAGAGGTAATGTCGGTGGGGCAGTCCTAGAGCATGCAAAATGATCGGTCGGTCCCTATAATATTCACCGACGAGGATGCGCATGTGGTGAGTTTTCCGTATGATGACACGTTAATAATTAAGGCGGTGATATGAGGAGCTGAAGTAGACAAGATCTTGGTGGATCCAGAGAGTGCAGTCGATATAATCTCCAAGGAGGCCTTGGATGGATTGGGGATAGAATATGCAACAGTGACCCAGGACGGGATGCCCTTATACGGGTTCGAGGGAGCAAAAGTCGTCCCTCTGGGCATGATATAGCTGGCCATGACAGTCGGAACTTCCTCACGCACCCGAACGATAATGATAGACTTTACAGTGGTGGACTGCATGAACAGTTACCAGGTCATAGTGGGCCGGCCTTTTATGATGAAGATTAAGGCCGCCATGTCGTGTTATTACTTGAAGCTGAAGTTTCCCACCCGGGCTAGGATCGGGATTGTGTGTGGAAGTCGGAAAGTCTCCCGGAGTTGCTTTGCCACTGTTTCAAAAGAGACCCTTTATATTGAGAGGGGTAGTCGGAAGAAGAGAAGATGAGGATGAGGAAGACTCAGATGAATCAGATGAATTTCCAGGTGCACGATCCAAGAAGATTGCCTGGTTGAGGGCAGCCGAAGAGTTGGAGTCAGTAGAACTCTTTGGCCCTGGGAAAGTTATTAATGTATGAGCAGGTTTGGAAGAAAACCTGAAACATGATCTCCTAAAACTTTTAGAGCGGTATGCATATATTTTTACTTGGGGGCATAGTGACATGCCTGGGATAGACCCCACGTTCATCATTCACTATCTAACAGTGGATCTGACTCACAAGCCGGTCAAGCAAAAAAGAAGAATATTCAACTAGGAGCGCTGCGAGGCGGTAGCGATCGAGGTGGAAGGATTGCTAAAAGCAGGATTCATCAGAGAGGTAAAGTACCCGGAGTGGGTCTCGAATGTAGTTTTGGTAAAGGAACCTAGTGGGAAGTGGAGAATGTGTGTGGACTTCTCCGACCTTAATAAGGCTTGCCCGAAAGATAGTTTCCCACTCCCGAAAGTGGATCAACTGGTGGATTCGACTGCATGTCATGGACTGCTCAATTTCATGGACGCTTTTTTGGGTTATAACCAGGTAAAAATATATCCCGGGGACGAGGAGAAGACTGCATTCATCACAGATAGGGGCTGTACTGTTATAGGGTGATGCCGTTTGGCTTGAAGAATGCGTGGGCCACTTTTCAAAGGTTGGTAAATAAAGTCTTTAAGCCCCTCATTGGTAAAACCATGCAAGTGTATGTTGATGACATGATAACAATGACCATGGAACCGGGGGGTCATTTGGCTGACCTCTCGGAAACCTTTGAGCTGGTAAGAAAGCATGACATGAGGCTGAACCCAGAGAAGTGTGCATTTGGAGTGGCCTCGGGGTAGTTTCTGGGGTATATGGTCAGTGCACGGGGAATAAAGGCTAACCCACAGAAGATCCAAGCACTTCTGGATTTGAAATCTCCCAGGACAGTCAAAGAAGTGCAAAGCTTGACAGGTCGAGTGGCTGCACTGAACCGGTTCTTATCCCGTACAACTGATAAGTGTCATCCAGTTTTCAAATTGATCAAGAAGATCAAGAAGGACGTCAGATGGACGGAAGAATGCGAGGAAACTTTCACGCAGCTCAAGCAATACTTAGCCCAACCTCCGCTTTTGGCCAAACTGATCCCTGATGAGATTTTGTTCTTGTATTTAGCTGTATCTAAATATGCTGTGAACTCGGTGCTGGTCCAGGAGGCCGATAAGATCCAGAGGCCGGTGTATTACATCAGTAAAGCCCTGTTGGATGCAGAGATGAGATATCCGGCTCATGAACTGGTGGCGTTATCATTGGTCACGGCTGCCGGGAAGCTGAAACCTTACTTTCAAGCTCATCCAATCGGAGTATATACCGACCACCCCTTGAGGCAGATCCTGCATAAGCCAGAGGTCTCGGGCCGGTTGGTAAAGTGGTCGGTGGAGTTGAGTGAGCACGACATATCTTACTTACCTAGGGCAGCGGTAAAAGGGCAGACTCTGGCAGATTTTGTGGCCGAGTTCACTGGGCCCAAATTTTTGAAGTTTCAGAGACCAAGTGGGTGTTGTCTGTGGACAGATCTATTAGTTCGCAAGGTTGTGGGGCCGGGGTCGTTTTACGAAGTAGTGATGGCGAAGAGGTGGTCTACGCTTTGAGATTTGCTTTTGAGGCCACCAATAATGAGGCAGAATATGAAGCCATCTTGGCCGGATTGAGGTTGTGCACGGCGGTGGCCATCTGAGATGTGATTGTGAAGAGCGACTCCCAGCTGGCCATCCAACAGTTAAAGGGTGAATTTCAGGCTAGAGAGCCCAACATGGCGGCGTATATGGCCAAGGTCAAGAAGCTGGCCGGAGAAATGGGTAGCGTGCAGTTCGAGCAGATCGGTTGGGAAAATAACCATCAAGCAGACTCGCTAGCCCGACTGGCATCCTCCATTAAATCAGAGAAGCCCAGAACCATCCCTTTGATTTGTCTGCAGGAAAGAAGTATCAGTAAATCAGAGATAATGGAAGTAGAGGTATGAGAGGGTGCCTCGTGGATGGACCTAATCAAGAAGTATTTGGAGACTGGGGAGACACCCGAAGATAGGAATGAAGCGAGAAATTTGAGATACAGAAGCTCGAAATTTTATCTGATTGAATGGGTATTATACCGGAGGGGGTATACTGTGCCGCTTTTGAGATGCCTCGCGCTAGAAGAGGCTGACTATGTGCTCAGAGAGATCTACGAGGGTATTTGTGGAAATCACGCTGGGGGCAATCTATTGCGCATAAGGCTTTGAAACAGGGATTCTATTGGCCGACCATGCACCAGGACGAAATGAAGGTGGCAAGAAAGTGTGAGGGGTGTCAGAAGAATGCAAACATTCATCACCAGCCGGCAGAGCAGTTGACTTCATTAGTTAGCCTCTGGCCGTTCGCTCAGTGGGGGCTGGATATCATCGGACCAATGCCTGCAGGACGAGGACAAGCCAAGTACGCCATTGTTGCCATTGATTATTTTATTAAGTGGGTAGAGGCCGAACCTCTGTCTGCAATCACGGAAAAGAAGGCAACATATTTTGTAAAAAAAAATATCATCTGTCGGTTTGGAATTCCCCGGGCCATCATTACCAACAATGGGAAACAGTTTGACAGTAAGGGTTTCAGGAAACTTTGTGAAGATCTTCAAATCGCCTTGAGATTTGCTTCACCTGCTCATCCCAAGTCCAACGGGCAGGTCGAGGCTACCAACAAGACGATAAAAGCAAATTTGAAGGCCCGGCTCGGATCTTGTAAAGGTCTGTGGGTCGAAGAATTACCAGAAGTATTGTGGGCACACCGGACAACCTACAAAGATTCCACATGAGAGACCCCATTTTCTTTGGCTTATGGGTGTGAGGCAGTTATCCCAGCAGAAATATGGATGATCACCCATCGGGTCCGGCATTTTGAGGTTGAGCAGAATGAAGAACTTATCAGAAATCATCTTGATCTGGTCGAAGAAAAACGGGAAAAGTCGGCTATGAAAGCGGTCGTATATCAATAGAGAATGACCCGTTTCTACAATAAGAAGGTTCAGATTCGATCCTTCCTCCCCGAAGATTTGGTTTTGAGGAGGGTCACATTGAATACCCGAAGACCTGAGGAAGGTTCACTGGGCGCCAATTGGGAATGGCCATATAGAGTGTTGGAGATTGTGAGATCGGGTGCCTATCTTTTGGAGCAACTGGACGGTACTCGGCTAAAAACTCCTTGGAAAGCCGAGATGCTGAGAAGGTACTTCCAGTAGCCTGTTTTCTTTGAACCACAAGTAATTAGATAAGCTGGCTAGAACCATAGAACTTTTGTAGAGACTCTATTGAAATGACCCACCAAGAGTTGTAAGAAGGGCAGTAGGTCCCATGAATATGAACATGTTTTTCTCTTTCTGAATTAAAAAGCTCGTCCACTTTACGTGTTGTTTAATTAAATGCGAAAATCATGTTCAATATCCTTGGGACGTGCTCGATGCGAAGGGGTGATCGGTAACTGGGAAGGACACCAAGCCCGTGGCACGCCACTCCCAGGTGTCATTATCAAACCCCCGGGTGGAAGTGTTCTGACCTAGTTCCTTTCACTTTTGAGGATCCAGAACGCATCAAGGGATGTAGCACATACGGGAAATGCACGAACCCCTCGTGGCACGCCACTTCCGGGTGTCATTATCAAACCCCCGAGGCCGGAGCGTTACTACCCCATGGCTCGTATTTTTTAGGACTGGCTCGAGTAAACCAGACCTAGGGACGTTTCTCCCCCTACAGGTCTGCTGGTGAATCCCGCTGAAGACTATCGGAGAGTATGGCATGAGGATGGCTTAATTGCCTCCATGACCATCATGCTCCCGGGTAAACCGGACACAGAGAGGTTTCTTCCTCTGCGAGTCGGCTGGTGAGTCCCGTTGTGAACCATCATACCACCTGGCTTGGGCTTGGCCGAATGGTCGCCTTGATTACAGGAGTCTCGGGTAAACCGGACCTAGTGAGGTTTCTTCCCCTGCGTGTCGGCTGGTGAGTCCCACTGAGAACCACCCAGGGAGGGCACACACAGGGTGTTTTCTTCCCCCGTGGGGACTTGCCTGACCACCCCAGATCGGCGTATCCGTAGTCTGGTTAGCCGGGACGCTGAATTGTAAGGTTCAGAATTGCGTTTTGGGAGGCCTCGGGCAGGACGCTGCCTTAGAGCACCCGAGTTGTTATTTTTACTTATTTAATTTTTGCATGAGGTATGTGCTAAGTCACCTACACTTTTTGTTAACTTTACTTTGTTCCAATTTTTGATTTTCGCTGGTCTGGCAAGGGGACGCCCGCGCCAGGATCCGCAGAGCCTCAGAGGTTGAAAATCTTCCCTCGTGTAAGTCTCAATTGCTCCACCAGCTCGGGGCTGGATTCGTTCTGCCGAGTCTGTATTTCTCAACCATCTCGGGGCTGGATTCGTTCCGCCGAGTCTGTAATGCTCCACCAGATCGGGGCTGGATTTGTTTCGCCGAGTCTGTATTGCTCAACCAGCTCGGGGCTGGATTTGTTCTGCCGAGTCTGTAATGCTCCACTAGCTCGGGGCTGGATTCGTTCCGTCGAGTCTGTATTGCTCCACCAGCTCGGGGTTGGATTCGTTCTGCCGAGTCTGTATTGTTCCTCCAGCTCGGGGCTGGATTCATTCCACCTAGACTGTATTGCTCCTCCAGCTCGGGGCTGGATTCATTCCGCCGAGTCTGTATTGTTCCACCAACTCGGGACTGGATTTATTCTGATGAGTCTAAGTTGATCCACAAGCTCGGGACGAGATTCGTTCCTCTGAGATTACTGGTCTCTCCAACCTCGGGGTTGGGTTACGTCCCACCGAGTGCCTGACACTGGCTTGATGATAGACCATACGAAGGCATTGAGGATGACCAAAGTTGACATCAGAGCAGTTCTTTGTACAATTCCGAGGATCAGCCACCTGTCATTCGATCAACACACTTCTGATTTATGTAGTTCCCGGCACCAACTCATACGCTCGTTGGAACCGAGAATATGGGACAGATGTTGATGGGAATTTCTGCGGCTAGGGTTTCCGAACAGTTCAGTAAGGGCAAGAAGGGAAGTTCCACTCATCCAGAGAACATAGCATGATTCAATTCTTCGAGACCGACAACGAATGGGCCGAGACCGACCACAATAGCCCGGTAGCTCGGTTCATTTCCACTCTCTCCCGGGATCGGGATAGATAGCTCGAATATTGTGGATCAGGTCGGAAGTGGCAGAGGAAGTTTTGTTCGTTATCTGATCGACCTCTTGAGGACTGACGTGGGATCAGAACAACTAGATTTTTTCCTCCAAAACTCTCACATTCGAAATTCAACAGGTTGTCATCATTAATGAAAAAGTCTGACAATGTACTTTTACTGCGTGATGTGATAGGAATTCAGAGGGTAGGTCTCACTTTCGGCGATGACAGTTTGGGGAAGGGAACCTGTCAAATCGCCGGAAATCCGCATACCTGCAGGACCGACGTTACAAAGATATGTGAACAGTGCCGTATATTGAGTAGTATATAAGAGAATGTTGATCACATTTGTAAAGGTTACGAAATTTTCCATTTGAGAACTACTTGTAAGAAATAGCACAACCTGCTCGGTTTCATTAGACCTTCACTAAAACAGGTCGGTCATGCTCGGTTTAGTAATAAAAGAACCTCCCACCCCGCTTTGTGACCGTGGACGTAGGCTGGACAAGCTCCACCGAACCACGTTAAACCTTTTCTTTTCGATTTCTTGTGTGTTTCTTGTTTTTCGCCAAATTTGCTTTTAGTCATCCCATAACCAAACAAATTCAAGGTTGAAGGAAGGTTGTCTCAGGTGTATTATCTCGAAACTACCACTGGGACGAAAATCGTCCGTCAACAATATTATGTCACCTATATATCTATTATACTAAAAATTAACCCTAGGGCTAGGCTACTTTCATTTCATTCACTCACTGGTAACTTTAGGAGCGAATTAAGTTATGTAATTTTTTTTTTTTTTTTTTTGTTTTTTGTTGTTGTTGTTGTTGTTGATCATTATTGTTGTTATGAAAGGTTGCAATATTCAAGTCAAATTTGGGGACACAAGCTTTTGTGGAAGTCTAAATATTGAATTGAGTTTATAAATGCTAGCATTTAAGCAATTTTTGTTCCAAGTCAAAATAAGCAAGTAACCTTAGATTTGTCAATATTGAAGTTGAGAAAAATCAAAAAAATTCATTAACGCTAATAATACCCAAATGAGAGAATGCTAATTCATATTTTATTTATTAATTAATGGACGTGAGATTAATATACTTATCAAATTATAATTTGATCCGTTTAATATTGATATAATGTAATTTCATTTTATTATTTATCGTCAGATTTATGTCATGTCATATATATATGTTCGTATTGTCATTTTTTTACATACTTTTTAATAGCAATATTGAAATAATTGTATGAACCAAAAAAGCTTGTTGAATAGTCCCTAGGGTTATTGTCAACCACAATACATGCATTTCAAGCCAAAATATGAGATTGAGATGATTATTATTTTAGATATCATTTCTTATTATGATTAAGACTTCTTGAGAGTTATATGTCATCCATTTTTCTACAAAGCTATTATAGATTTTTAATCTATGATAACTTGATTAAATTGGCTAATGATAACTACTTATTTGATGTTATGTTTCCTATTCTCTCTATTTATGATTTTTTTTATTTTATTTTATTTATAAATATGTATGAAAAAAAAAACACTAGTACTATTTCTTCACCAAGAAACCTTTTATAATTGCATTTTCGAAAATATTTATTCAAAATATTTATTGGATAATAATAAAATTTTCAAATATCGATCAAGATTAAAGACTCTGTACCGTTCAATATGAGATTTATGATAATTTTTTATTATGAATAAAAAATCGAACCGAGTCATTTTCATTCAAACACCAATAAGAGATTCAGGATGTGATCGAAATTGAAAAATTTCTTCATGTCCCAAACGATTACCACCTCTACGGTATTTCTTTTTATAAATATATAAAAGATACAAAATGAAACGTATTCTCTTAACCCCAAGGGGTTGCCTTAGTGATAATGGTATTTGGCTTGAGTGGTTTGCTCATTTTTAGATTTAAGATTCGAATCTCACTATGTGCATTTCCTTGGAATCATGCCCCATTCTATAAAAAGCCAATGACTTACCCTTATTTGTGCCGAGAAACTTTTGACAGCATGAATCCCGAAAATTAGTTGAAGTACGCGTGAGCTGATCCGAACACCCCGATTATAAAAAAAAAGAACTTATTCTCTTGATTTTTTTTAAATAGTTTGAAATTTTATTCCAATTTCCAATCTCATAGGATCAAATTTAAAGAACCTATTCCTTAATTTATATCCAAAACAATATATTTATTATCAATATTGAATCTTAATTTTTGAAGTGTGTGATGATCGCACAGGCTAAACTTGGGAATCGATTAATATAATTAATATTAATATTAACAACAAATTTTTTTTTATCAACAATTATTAAGTCTTTGTCGCCCTAATTTGACTGTTAAATTGGATTAAAACAAATCATAGGGAATCAATTGAACATAAACTATTCATTTGCCCAATTCTTCATCACACAAGGCTATGTTAGAGAATCTTTTGTAATCTTTAAGAAACAATAGTCACAATAAAAGCCACTAAATATATTTTATTGAAGTCATATCTAAAAAATCAACGACTTATTTTGATCTGTATTGAAATGTTATCAATAAACCATTAGTTGAACTGTTAAAGTACGCGTAAGCTGACCCGAATACCTTAATTACCAAAAAAAAAAAACAATAGTCACATGTTATCAATAAATATAACATCATATTTTTATAACTTGTAATGTTAATATATGTTATTAATAGGACGCGGTAACATTATATATCAACTGAATATTATTATTATATGAACTATATAATTAATAAAATTATAGATTTTAATAAAAAAGAAATTAAAATGGAAGATGCATGATTGATTATCCAATAATGCAATTAAGGAGAGTTGCTTGTGGTGGTTGTTGACTGAAATGAAGAAGAAATTGCAGTGCCCAGACTTCACGGCAACAAGCAAGCTCTTTGAAATTGGATTCTTATGTCACCCCCACTAAAATTAAAGCCATTTTTTTTTTTATTGTGTAAAAAAGAAATAAAGCCATTTTTGCTCCATTTGATTTGAAGGGTAAAATAATCAGAAACTCAATTACATAACAAATTTGAAGAAAGTGAAAGACTCTCAAAAATATAGCAATTTCTGTCTTTTTGTGGATTACATGACAAATTATTATTATTATTTTTTTCAAAAGAAAAAAGAGAGGTAACATATTATGTATTTTTGTGGATTTTACTATTACTAATATATAGAAACTCTTATCATGTGAATATTTGAAAATGTATGTCTTTTGAATGTGAATTTTGACTCATTTGACTCCTGATTACTAGTAACAATGTTTGTATAATGATTAATTTTTTAGGAAAATGATAAACAAATTGAAAGGTGGCAGAATGATAATTAAAACTAATATGAATCATACTAAAATTATTTTTGAACGGCATAATACATATACTTTGTTATTAGTATTAATCACCATTATATCATCACATAGTCCATATATCATCATTACTCTATTTTTAATCACTAATTGCACGTTAATAGGACACCTAATTAATGTTCGATAAAATTGAATTTTGATTAAAAAAAATTCATAATTTTTTTGGTGGGCCGAGCTTGAACTAATGGACTCCAATCCCCTTAAACGCCCAAATGATTTGTATGAATTGAAATCCCACTAATTAAAGAATAAGAATACATATTTTTTTTTTATTATATCTACTTTTACAACCTTAATTCCATTGGATAGTGTTTGTGCCATTAATCTCACAAACAATAAAATTCAATAAAATACAAAGATAGGTAAATAGTTCTTTATTATTACTGGATAAACAAAAGGTCGATCCTTTGTTTTAGAGTTTTTTTTACTATTTATAGTATCTCGTTATAAGTAAAATAAATTGAGAGCGGTTATATTCCATTCACGTTTTCCATTAACTGGCCCACTCCCTAGAGTCTCAGAATTTCCTTATTTTAGATGATTGTTTAGCTTAAGGAAATAAATTAATTGACTAACTTATTATTTGTTCAATAGATTCGTGTCATTAAGGAGTCGATATCTCGGACTCAATCTTCCCACGATAATTGCTTGTCTTTGTTGGAATCAAGCTTGAGATGGAACTCCTATCCGGTAGCTCTGAATTTGGAGTCTGACGGAGGTCCTGCCCTCAGACTATGGTGGTAGGTTCTGCCCTCAGACTCTGATGGCATGTTGTGCCTTCAGATTTTAATGATATGTTATGCCCTTAGATTTTGATGATATGTTTTATTATCAGACATTGACGATGGATCTGGATCTCCTTTGAAATGTATTTGGTCACGTGTCATGTGGCTGATTTTTTCCCTAGTGAAATGAAGTCAAATGTAAGTTTTTAAGTCATTAAATTGATAATATAATACATGACTACATGAGTAATGTATTAGTACTCAGGAAAAAATATTGAAATATTATTTAGAAAGTATAGTATTATATATATATATATATATATATATATATATATATATATATATATATATATTTTAAATTAAAACGAAAGTCTAATAAATCAAAAGCCACTCTATTCAAGATACTTCTAACTAATATGAAGTTTTGAACTAAATTTTGGGAAATAACTTGCATCGATTCTATTTATTTATTTAGAATTTTATTTCTTTTTCAATTTCCGTATCTATTTTTATATGGTATAATTAAAAATGAATCGTTTTCCAATTCTATCAATGAAATAAAAGGATCATATATCTAGTAAGAAACAAATAAAGAATTTTATTATATTCTTTCCAATATCATTCTCGTCTCATATTTCATTGGGATGAATGATACAATTTAGTGCTGAGCACCGGTTCCGCCTCTACTCGAAATCGGTTGGAATCAGACCGATTTTTTGGGTTTGGAATCGAAACCGGTTATAACCGGTCTGATTCCGGTTCCAAATTGAAGGAACCGATTTTAACCGGTCCGGTTCCGGTTCCAAAATGGTTGGAACTGGAACCAAATTTTGGAACCGGAAACGGAACCTATTTTGGGAACCGAATTTCCGAATCGGAATCGGAACCAGAACCTGTTTTGGGAACCGAATTTCGGAACCAGAACCTATTTTGGGAACCGAATTTAGAACCAATTTCGAAACCAAGTTAACACCCAATTTAAACCCAATTTCATAACACAAATTAAACCCCAATTTAAACCCAATTTCATAACCAGTTTTAAAACCCAATTTAAACCCAATTTCATAACCCAAATTAAAACTCAATTTAAACCCAATTAAAACATAATTTAAACCTAGACACTTCCTATAAGAATATTATGTATTGAGTCAAAAATATTATACAATATGCAGTTTTATTTATTGTTTTATTTTTGTATGGACAGTTGCCAATAATATTATGTAATATTCAAGTGAGAAATAATTGTATTTTCAAAAGTTTGACAATAAAAAATAAATAGGGTAAATCAGAACCGGACCGGAACCAAATTGGAACCGATTAATAGGTTACCTTATTTAATTGGGTAGGTTTCGGTTCCACGCGGAACCGAATTGGAACCAATTAATAGGGAACCCTATTTAATTGGGTAAGTTCCGGTTCCACGCGGAACCGAATTGGAACCGATTAATAGAGTGCTCTATTTAATTGGATAGGTTCCGGTTCCACTTAGTTAGGAACCGATTTTTTCCGGGTAGGTTCCGGTTCCATACGGAACCGGAACCGAAACCGATTTTGCCCACCCCTATAATACATGGATAAAATATAAAATTGATTTTTTTTAATCATATTCTATTCAAATTAATAAAAAGAGATATTCGTAGGAATGTCTATTATCCTAATCATGACTAATATCTGCTCATGTGAAAAAAAAATTTGACAAATTTTAATCCTGTAAAGGATTTTATAAGATTAAAAAAGGATTCAAATATGTTAAGCGCCTCATAGATATGTTATAATAGATTCAAGCACTTGTTCTGGGTCAACTTTAATACATATTTACTCTAGTGATTAACTAAATAAAATAAATAGATAGGAGATAGAAGTAGGGGGAAAAAGAAGAAAACTAATTCTAAACATTTCATACTTGACTGATTATTGGCGGATTTATGTGTTGGGGAAATAACAGTGGAAAATCTAGTTGCATATATGACACTTTCTTAAAGCAATATTTGCCCCATTGTGTATTGTAAAGATTGTGGGTAAATTCACTATAGGATACACCAAAACTTAGAGATGTAACACAACACTTTGTTGAATCTCTACTTGAGAACTTTAATATGAGAATTGTTATATATAATGATCAACTTTCGTGCCCTATATATAGGCAATCAAGATTTGCCTCCAAAAGACATATTTCTTGGTCATGATTTTCTGTAATATCGTCCCATTATTGCGCCAATGACAAGCATGTCACATCCCGGTTTCCTAGGATGCGAATGGAAGGAGACGACGTAGCCATCTCCATAAGCCTCATGAATGACATGTACACTACATGCCTACTCATGACTTATACATGCCTTATTCATACATGAATTATTACAAATGAACTGAATATAACATAACTATACCAAACCTCCGAAAACCCATGGCTAAATCCAACCAAACCAGAGGTGGTTAAGTCCGCTTAAACCATGCATAGTCACTACACTTCTTGTAATCATATATAACTGAAACATATTAATGTATGAATTAACTCGATACATGCAACATGATGATTATAACATGAATTACATACCTTATTAACACACAATCACATGATATAACATGGTAACACACTTATCTAGTGGGTCCTGACACTGCAAATCTAATAGCTTGACCCTAATGACTGCAACTGCTCATCCATCGCCCCATAGTGTCGTTCTCCACTTGCATCCATGAAATTCCTATGAAACTGATAGAAGTAAATCGATCGGTCGACTTAATGAGTGAACGTAACACATATCATAAAATAATATGATGCCATATACATAAATAACTGCAAAATTACTTCAAACCTGAGTTCTGAGTCATACGTAACTGTATGCTTATTTAGCTGTAACATAACTGAGAACCTATACATAACTGGAAACTGACACATAGTGATGTAAAACCACATACAATTGAAAACACGGTATGAACTATAAATGTCACCTTGAAATTGAAAACTGTAATATGACTGAGAGTTACTAGAACTAGAAATGTAAGAACACAACTGTAAGTTGGAAACATGCCCTCTGTAAAACATCAACTAAACTGAAAACTGTAAATTATTCTGAAAATTGTATCTCTTTATTGAAAACCGAGCTCTCTACTGAAAATTGTGTTGTATACTGAAAACTATACTATTTCCTGAAAATCGTGCTATTACTGAAAACCATAATATTTGTTGAAAATCATACTATTTTGCTGAAAATCGTGTTATTTGCTGTAAACTGAGTTATTTACTGAAAAATGTGCTATCTATCTAGAGACTATAAACACGATCTGAGAAAACACAAAGTTAATTCATAAAACAAGTACTGAAAGATAGTTATTATGAAAATCTCACCAGTACCGTAACCTGGGGACATGAACCTATTTAGCGGGACCTAACACTGCGTAAGCAGGGTAAGCTGAGCTATAACCAAAATAGTAGAAGAGCGTTTATCTGAAATCATTAGACTTGCTGAACTGTAATGACCTAAGATGGTTTATCTGAAACCATAAGGCATGCTGATGGGGCGATACTATAATGAGGTTTGAAAACATTCTTTTGTTGTTTATTGTAAAACATGTTGATTAAAACTTATAAACATCATTCATGGGCTGGTAGGGCTGAGCACTAGTTCATGTTTTACCCAAAATCGGTTGAAACCAAACCGTTTTATCGAGTTTGGAATCGAAACCAGTTGAAATTGGATCGGTTCCGATTTCAAAATGGAAGAACCGAAAATAAAGGGTCTAGTTCCGGTTCTGTCATGGACGGAGCCAGAACTGAAACCATAACCTGTTTTGGGAACCGAATTTCGGAACCAGAACCAGAACCAGAACATATTTTGGGAACCGAATTTCGGAACCTGAACCGGAACCTATTTTTTGAACCAAATTTAGAACCAATTTCGGAATCAAATTAAAACCCAACTAAAACCCAATTTCATAACCAGTTTTAAAACTCAATTTAAATCCAATTTCATAACCCAAATTAAAATCCAATTAAAATCCAATTTCATAACCCAATTAAAACCCAATTTCATAACCCAATTAAAACTCAATTCAAACCCAGACACTTCCTATAAGAATATTATGTATTTAGTCAAAAATATTATGTAATATGAAGTTTTATTTATTTTTTTTATTTCTGTATGGACAGTTGCTAAAAATATTATGTAATATTCAAGTGTGAGAAATAATTATATTTTCAAAGTTTGACAATAAAAAATAAATAGGGTAAATCAGAATCGGACCGGAACTGAATTGGAACCGATTAATATGATACCCTATTTAATTGGGTAGGTTCCGATTCGACGCGGAATCGAAGTGGAACCGATTAATAGGGTATCCTATTTAATTGTGTAGGTTCCGGTTCCATACGGAATCGAATTGGAACCGATTAATAGTTTCCGGTTCCACTTCGTTATAAACCAGTTTTTTCCGAGTAGGTTCCGGTTCCACGCGGAACCGAAACCAAAACCGAAACCGAAATTGGTTTTGCTCACCCCTATGAGCTGTAAACATAAACAACACACTTGTAACATTAAAACGTGATTCATGAAAATGTTAACTGTAAACTGAAATCTTGACGCTTGAAAAGACATAAATCGTAAACTGAAACGTAATTCAAAATCATATCTGTCAAAGACTGAAAACTATAAACATGCACTTCGACTAAGGACATAAAACATGGAATCATACGTATAAGCAACACGTGCACTGGCTTATGCAAATAATGCTCGCACGAGATCCATTACTTATTTTAAAATAAGTATGGGATGATCGTCGTCTGAACGGAACCCTAACCAGTACTTCTAAATGAAATCTCACAAACTGGAACATGTATTACGGACATGGGATGTAGAGGTGTTCACGGGCCGGGTCAGGTTAGGTTTTTTAAAATTTTATGAGACCCGATTGGGTCGGGTCACGCAAAGGTCGGGTCGCGGGTCGGGTCATGCGAAGGTGAAACCTGATCTGGTGCGGGTAGGGTCGGGTCGGTAAAAAAAAATAATTTTTTTAATGAATTAATTATTTTGAAATATAAATATTTTTTATTTTATGTCCCATAAATTATCATATATATAAAGTTTTAATACAACAAAAATAATAAACAAATGAAATAAAAGTAAAACCTTTAAAAAAATAATATTTTTTTAGAATTATTAATAAAAAATTTAGAAAAATAATAAAAATACTATAGGGTCGGGTCTAGTAGAGTTTTAGTATCAAACCCATTGCCCAACCCGAAAATTTCGGGTCGGGTGAAAAATTTGTAAATTGTTTTGGACTCGTGCGAGTCGGGTCGGGTCACGTCGGGTCAGGTCGCGGGTTGACCCGACCCTATGGACACCCCTATTGTGACATATGACGTAAACTGAAGTGTAAAATGAAAACGTAATCTGAACTCATGAGGCGAAAATATGGACTGAACCCATAAACTGAATATGTAGCTGAAAACATAACTGAATTCTTAAATTAAAAACTTGAACTAAAACATAAGACGTAAAACGTAGATTGTATTGCATATACTGAAACTAAAGTGTACTATGAAAGTAATAACTTGAAAATATAAGGAAATAAGTAACATTCACTCACTGAACTAACGTCCTAACGCTGGCATGCCCAAATGCAACTAGAGGAAGTCATGCGGGAAATCTATCATGTGTTCAAGTATGATTAACACACAAAATATAACCAATATAAACATGTTCGTGAATGTCATGATATGTGTATTCATGCTGTCGTGATAGCCTAAGACAGTTATCTAACATCTCAAGTTATGCTAAGTCAATGCTTAACTTGAGTTGAACTATTGACACTACTACTCATGCTCATGGCGTGACATGCTCGTGTCATGTTAGGGGGTCATTACCACGTGATCGTCTTAGTCACTTGAAATATCTCTTAACGTTACAAAAAGAGAGGCCTACGTCCAAACCCCTAACTAGCTCACCCAACACACATGAGATTCATACCATGTTCTACAAATCACAATCTCAACAATAACCACAAATCATAAACTATATCATGTTCATATCATGATAATCACGCATACCCATACTCTAAATCCTTGTAAATGACCAAATCTAAAGCTAGACTTTGATCTAACCCAATTCATGCATGAATCATGCCAATAATCACTTATTTAAGTATTATTAACTTGCTAGCTAATCAAAATCAGGAAAATTAAAATAGGTCATCATGGGTTTCAACCCTAACTTGAGAAGCCCATGTTAAAATGCAAACAAAAACTAGAAATGAGGATAAAGAGCTTACTTGACTCACTTGATGCTTGAAAAATGCATGAGTATCTTCAAGATTCGAGCTTGATTTGAAGCTCTAACATGAGCTTTTGAGAGAGAGAAAGAGACATGAGGAAGAGATGAGGAGAAATGAGAGAGAAATATCTAAAGGGCCTATTTATAGTGGGTCATGAAATTTCCTACAAGTACTAGCGACAAACAAATACTATACCCAAGAGGGGGTGAATTGGGTTACGGCTAAAATATGCGGAATTAAAACTCTTTGCCGATTTTTAAGTTATTTTACCAATTATGCTTAAGGTCAATTTTCTCTATTGTAATAAATAACCTATATGCAAGTTTCTAATAGATAGGCATGTAATAAATAAAACTTGCAATATGTAAAGAGTGTAAGGATAGACAAAAGGACACCAAGATTTATAGTGGTTCGGCCAACAATGCCTACGTCCACTCCCCCAAGCCGCGCTTGAAGCTTTTTCACTATCAACCAAGTTTTTGCCATGGCTCAATCGCAACCAAGAGTTTTACACAAGATGCACTCCAAACCTTTACACTTTGAGTTTTCTACGTAGGCTCACTCACAAACCTTTACAAATTACCCAAACGATGGGATTTCACAAACCGCAAGTATTTTGTATAAAGAAGTTGTAAAACACACTTGGCCACTCATAATGATAAAGAAGATTATGTGAGTTGGTTACCCAAGTGATCTAAGCTCACTACAAATATATATGAAGGTGTAGTGTGTGTAAGCTTGATGTATGAGTGTATATGATTATGAAGGTTGAATAAACACTCTTGTTTTTGCTCTATGAGATGATATGAAGGTTCTCTATTAAGTCTCTTGTGAGGCAAAACGAATTCGGGTTTTATTTATAGTAAAATGCAAGACAAGCCCCAACATCTCTTTCTGAGACCGGTATGCCGGTCTCCAAAGGATTTATGACCGTTTGGAGAAACTAGCTGTTAGACCGGTATGTTCACCGGTATGAGGACCGGTATGGTCCTTGCCGGTTCCAGTAAGTGTGCAGTGTGAAGGTCTAGACCGATATGATTACCGGTATGAAGACCGGTTTAGGTCATGTCGGTTCCAGTAAAGGAACTAGCCATTAGGCTCACCGGTATGGGACCAATATGGAAGCCGGTTTGGTGTGTACCGGTTCCAGTAAGCATGAAATCCATAGGATCATCGGTTTAGTGAATTGTATGGGACTGGTATGGTCCGTTCATGTTCCAGTGAGCATGCAAAACAGAAAATCTCATCGGTATGGATACCGGTAAGGGACCGGTATGCCGGCCTCTGTACTAAAAATACAAATATGAAGGTTTTAAAGCATTTTATACATGAACCCAATGCATCTAAGTGAATGTGCATTTTTCTGTAACATCCCCAATCCGGGAGATGTTACCGGCAGGGAATAGGCCGTACTATTCCCCCAAGCCTCTAACTCTACAACTATAAACATTTTCCAATACTTTCTTCTTAATTAGATATTTTATGTGTGAGACCGTAGCCCAAGTTCAATAATTTAACATACAAACTCAACTTCAAATATTGAAAACTTAGTAACATACTTTTACAATGATTGTCTCAAAATAAAAGACTATTACATGACTTCTGACTGACTCTGATTGGACTTTTACTCTTTGACTTTAACTGGTGGACTCCATACCCTAGTGACTGTAACAGTATCCATCCTCCCGAGATCGTCCTCCGAGAAACCTGCAAGACAAGGAAACTGGGAGTGGGAGGTTTGATCATTGTACGATCTAAGTGAGTGGATGAAAAACTGAAATACTAATATCAAAACATTTAATTTTAAAACCAAAATGCTAGAAGAAATCTTTATATGAAAACTCTTTTCTAACACGGTGTCTGAAATCTCCTTTATAAAAAACTCATCTTTCTGAAAATTGCTTTTGAAGCTCTGGTTTATGAATACTATTTCTAAAATATGATTTCTAAAAACGGTATACTGAAAATCCAGAATCTGAAAACTGTTCTGTATCTGAAAAAAAACTTGACGCATGAGGGCGTTACATATTTCCGTCCCCCCATATGCCTATCTGGAGTCAGTAATGCAAAACCATGACTCTGGGGCATTACGTATCACCGTCCCCCAAAACATGCCACTTATGTCTATGAAACTGTTGGTCTTGGGGCTTTACATATCGCCGTCCCCCAAGCCACTGAACTAGAGCCGGTAGTGCTGATCCATGCTACTACCTGACCCTGAAACTAGGGTCTAGGTGTTAGTGTTCCTAGAACACGCCAAAGATCTCTAATCATGATATGTGTGTGAATACTCAAAGAAGTTGCGGAAAAACTTACATTGAGCGGATTAGATGGAAGTATGAAGTTCAAAATTTTTGATGTTGATGAAGAGCTCCAAGCTTTTCTTTGAGTTCCAACTCAAGGGTAAGTATCCCTATTACCCTTATCTTGACTCCTTATGTGCTAGCAATGAAGATTTTTGAAGCAAAAATCAAGAACAAAGAGCCATAGACTCACGACATTTGAGAGAAAAATGAGAGGTTTTGTGTTTTGTTAATTTTTGATTTCAAAATCTAATTCCAAAGTCAACATCCAAGAGTTGGTATATGGTTTTAATTTCAAAATAAAATAATAAAGAGTGTTGGATTTGGTTGGAGTATTTTACAAGTTAAACCAAGTCTCCACTTAACCAAATAACAACCTCCATCACTAGTCAAACTTGTGATGTAAGTTAAGTAGGTCCCACCACTTTTAAATTCCGAATTTAAGTCGGCTAATCCAACACGCAACTTCGCTCGGGCCAGAGTTCGTTTAATTCCGAATTAATGAATTTGAAATTGCGACATTATTATTAAAGTCGTTTACGAATTAATTCTAAATTAATTCATTTGCCCGAATTAAAATCCAATTTTAATTCTGCATTGAAATCTAATTTCAATTAATATATCGAATATATTATTTAATCGATTAATTCCAAATTAATCGTTCTCTCTCTTCTATTTGAATTTTATCCCAGATAAATTATTGCCGTAATTAATCCCAGATTAATTTTCTCTCTTTCATAATTAATCCCATATTAATTCTGTTCGAGTCAAATGTCATCGGTGAATCTTTAGGAAGCGACCCATGAAATTCATGGATATGTTGGCAGTAAATCCGATCGTCGGACTATTCGAACACGTGCGTATCCCGTACCACGTTCTTACCGATTTACAAGACATGGTTGACTTCTAGCAAAATACCGTGCCTACCCAATTCTCCAGAAATATTCTTTTAAGGAATACATAATCTTTATCAAGCGTAGTATACTAAGTATTGCGTATTACGATCCAGTATCGGATGTCACATTCTAGGCTTGGGGCTGGAATTGTGTCTGCCCCGTACGAAGCATATATCAGATCACTAGCAACTAGTCTCTTTAATCGGATAATCATGACCTTGTCATATTATCACGATAGTTGCAACATATTAGAGTACCAGTTCTGTATCCCTGCGTGATCATCATCTCCATATGACTTAAGTGATACTTCCATCTTGACATCACACCCAATATACTACGATTCTCAATAAACCCAGAAGAGGCGTACACAGAACATGTTAAAGCCCCGGATGACCAAAACCAAAGCGTATTGATTGTCGCAAGTATTAGCGATGAAATTCTCAGGTTAAAACTAAATACACCTACCCTGATTCGGATTCCCATAGACACATAGTCATACTACCAATGGGATTCCGAGGGGTCTATCCCGAGCGAAGCTGTTCCCATACCATGGTAAACAGAACCTCTTATTACAATTGCATGAGTATCCAATACCCAAATATATGAGAACTATGCCGTTAAGCTTCCATAACGCGCACAAGTGCAATACTAGCCTATTCCGCATTATCGATGTCCAGTCTCGATAATACTACGACTAGAGATATTTAATGATTAAACCTTACTTGGATTGATACTGTCTCATATCTTATTAATCTTGAACTAATCATAAGGACTTTTATCATTTATATATTCAAGTAATCTAATTACAAAATGATAAAATATCAATTTCCTTTGTCACATAGTTAATTTATACAAAAACCACAATGTCTTTTACAAATAGTGATGCTATGAGTCATAATTGTCCAACAATCTCCCACTTGGCCTATAGCCAATCACTCAAGTATCTAACACCTGAACTATGTACATGTCGCTCAAACTTTTGCTGAGAAATAGTCTTCGTCAGCGGATCTGTAATGTTGTCATCTGATGCGACCTTCTCGATCTTCACATCGCCACAATGTATGATCTCACAAATCAGATGGAAACGTCAAAGTACATGCTTGGATCGTTGATGAGACCGCTGTTCCATAGCTTGCGCTATAGCCCCGTTATTGTCATAATACAAAGAAACGAGCTCAGCTGCTAACGGAACTACTCATAATCCAATTAGGAATTTTCAGATCCGAACTGCCTCTTTTGCTACCTCAGTTGCAGCGATATATTCCGCTTCTATTGTTGAATCGGCAACAGTCTCTTGCTTGGAAGATTTCCAGCTCACTGCTCCGTTGTTCAAATAAAATATGTACCCGGATTACGACTTACAGTCATCTTTATCGGTTTGTTGCATTGGTAAACCCAGTTACCTCAAGTTATCCATCTCCATAGATTAAGAAAGCATCATTAGTTCATCTAAGATACTTAAGGATGTTCTTAACCGCAACCCAGTGACCATCACCTGGATCGGTCTGATAGTGACTACACATGCTCAAAGCATTGTGGGAACACAGGAAATCTGGGCGACGCATGCTGTTCCAGGCTCGCGGCCTAGTCGGGAGTACGGAGTAGCCACGGGGGACTAAACCGGAGAATAATGGAGTCGCCACCCGGTGTGAACCCGGGGAAAATGAGATTTAAGGCCGCACTCACCCCTCGCAAGGGAAGACCTCAAACCATTGGGTTCGGAATGGTCCCTTACTCATGTCACTTGTAATGAAAGGATTTATATAATAATTTAAACAAGTTGAAGTAACACTTATTTCTAAGGGTATCATGCTTCTAAATTCACATTTATAAAATAAAATATGCGCCTAAATATACATGTATTTCACATATAAGATTGCATGCTTAGAAGTACATTAAACAGACAATTTCATTGGCATGTTGTATTCATGGAAACGCAAGCACATACTAACCACACAAGCACACATAAAGGCGAATCAAATGATGGTGAACATGTGATTTCATAGACATATCATAAACAAATAGCCATTACATGTCCATGCACAAATAAAAGGGTTAACTAAGTACATAATGCAAAAAGACGCTTAGGGATGCAATTAGGCATTAGAGTGAGCATGCTATGACGTGGTGCAAAAGAAGATAGATATAGACACAGACGCACATGTGATGAAAATGACTCAATTCAGTGTATTCACGTTCGTGTAGCGTTCGTAAACGCGTTCGAACGGTAAACAGAAGGTTCACGTCCGTATAGCGTTTGATAATGCGTTCGAACGGGACCAGACAGAAAACATGCATTCGTGCGGCGTTTCGGAACGCGTTCGAACGGGTTATAGCAGTGACCTCCAAAATGCAGTAAACAACATGACACATACATGAACATATGAATATATGACTTCTCGTACATAATAACAGATTAAGGGGCGCGACAAATCATTGTAACAAAGGTAGCTTTCAAGCATTTTCACCCCTCAAAGTGGAGGACCCTTGATCGCACTTGATAAGCCCATGCGCAATGCAATATGATGCATGAATTTTCAAAAAGACGTTATGAAGCGAATAACTAAATAAAAGAGGCGCGGCGAAATACTGCCGTAAAGGTGGCCTTTTAGGCTCTTTGTCTCTCAAAGAGATGACCTTTAGACCAACATACTAAGCCCATGCGCAATGTGATATGATGCATGGTCATGTAAGAAGACGTCATACTAAACAACAAGATAATGGGGGGGCGCGGCGAAGTACTGCCGTAAAGGTGGCCTTTTGGGGCTCTTTGTCTCTCAAAGAGAGGACCTTTAGACCAACATACTAAGCCCATGCGCGTCACATCACAATACATGAAATAAAGACAATAAAAGTGTAGGACTTCGTATGCCCAATTGAACGTACATTCAACCCAAACACACTTCGTCCGGCGCGGCGAAGTAGTGTCACAAAGGTGGCCTTTTAGGCTCTTCGTCTCTCAAAGAGGGGACCTTTGGACTAACTCACTAAGCCCATGCGCTCAATCGCATCATACATACAAAAATAAAGACAATCATATCAAACTTAGTATGTCCGATTGAACGTATTTTGCATTCAACAGAACACACATCAACTGGCGCGGCAAAACATCGTGGTAAAGGGCTTTAACCCTTCCCCATAGGGGATCTTTCATTCCACTTACTAAGCCCATGCGCTCGATCGCATCATAACATAAATAAATAACATGCGGAAATTAAAAGACGGAATAATAAAGTGAGAATAATCAAAATAACATAAAGCGAAATATACGCCATTTACTCAAGTGGTACGTGGAGTTGTATCCCAAGTACAGACCGCACTACCGTCCATTCGGAATCGGCTACGGAATTTACGTCTGGGTTTCCATCCTATATACCACGAGAGACGACATATTTTCCGTTTTAATCAATGGCCACAACACACATCACATGCAAACGACATTCAATAAATAATTAAAACACAATTAGAAGAATCAATAAAAATCAAATAAAACAAGTGTGAAAGGTACCCTCAGGTCTAACCTTTTAAGTCTTCTTCGGACTTGCGTTTCACGAAGATCGGAAGGGATAAAAGCTCCTTATTCTTCCGGTTCACTAGCTTAGCGTTTTAACTTGTTGTTCCACTGTTTTCCTCGTTGTTTTGGCTTCACTTTGCTGCTGTTTCCTTGGTGTTTTCTGCTCACTGTTTCAGGTCTTGAAAGCTACTGTTTTGGGTGTTTTAGGGGCTGTTTGTGGTGGTTAATTAAGGGATAATAGGCAGTTGTTTTGGTGACTTTTTGAGGCAAATTCTGGACAGCTTTCTGGGCAGTTTCAGGGCAATTTTCTGGACAGTTTAGGCAGTGAGTGATGTGTTGAAGCTATGATTTTGGTCGTTACTGTGTGGCGTTGTTGAGGTTGGGTTTAATGGCTTAAGTGTTTGAGGGTCGTTGATGCACTGTGGAGATTGTGGAGGGCTTGGTGCATGAGGCAGTAAGGGTTCGCAGATTGTGACGTGTTTGTGGGCTCTTTAGGTAGTGAGGGCAGTGTGTTACGTGCGTTGATTTATAAGTGAAGGAAAAAGGGGCAGTCTAGTGGGTTGTGGCTGCTTGGATGAGTGAAGGTGTGAAGTAGAGGCTACTTGGAGGGTACGTGAGCGTGACTGAATGGGGCTGTGTATGAACAAAAACAATGGCGTGAAAGGTGTGCAGGTCTATGTGGCGTGAGTGGTTTGTGAGGGAGGCAGATGGCTCACGTTTGAGTGTGGTGTGGAGGCTTGTTTGTGAGGCAGTGGGGGTAATGGCGTGAATTGGCTATCATGCGTGATTGAGAGAGTCAGGCCGTGTGTGTGTTCAGGTTGGCTTTGTTGTGGTGAACTGGTAGTGGAAGTGGGTTGGTCAGAGAGAGAGAGGGAGCTGCTTGAGTTGTTTGTTGTGGCGTTAGTGGGGTGAGGCCGTGAGAGAGAGGGGGGCTGCTGCTACGTGAGTGTCTATGGTTTTTATTTTTGTGTTTTTTAGTTTGGCCGTGTGAGAGTGTCCCTTAGGGTTGCAATTAGTGTGTGTTTATATAGTTATCAATTAGGGTTTGCATGGCTTAATTAGGAAATAAATCAATTTAGAATTATGTGTATATGATTGAAATATTTTAGGCAAGAGATAATTATAATTTGGGTAGGAATTTCTTAAATTTGGTGAGTGTTTAATTAAATTAGGAATTATTTTATTTTGATTGATTTTAATTTGGAAGTGAATTATTTAATTTTGGTATTTGATTTTTGATTTATTTGATTTAATTTTAATTGCAATTAATTAATTTGTGAATTTAATTGGTTTTAATTTACTTATATTTAATTTAAATTTAATTTGTGACATATATTTTAAATGTTAATTATTATTGGTTTGTGACATATATTAATTATTTCTTTGGATGTGATTTAATGGGCTTGGGCTAAGGTTAAGTTTTTTTTAAAACGGAGATCCAACAGCGAACCCGAAGCTAAACACGTGAACTAAATCCGACAAAACCGTCAATTCTTGACTCTTCCCTTCCGACGTCCGTTTCCCGCGATTTCCGCGACTTAAAAGATAGTGCCTCCAAATGAGGCTCATCATCGGGTTTCACATGCAAAAATACAATGCCTACAGTCGCCCCCACTTTGATGGGACTTGTGCAGTGTGTGACAGTGACAATCCTATCAAAGTCTATGCAATGCATTTTTACTTACCTGGCTCGCCAGCTGCTGCCACCTGGTTCGCCTGTTGTGTTGAGTTTATGTGGGCCTCGACCCTTGGATTCATTCCCAGATTTCTTATTCATTCTTCTAGATTCGTTCCGAACTCTGAGATTATTCTTATGGATTCCTTCCGTATTCTGAGATTCATTCTCTGGATTCCTTCCACATTCTGAGGTTCATTCTCTGGATTCCTTCCAAATTCTGAGATTCATTCTCTGGATTCCTTCCAAATTCTGAGATTCATTCTCTGGATTCCTTCCACATTCTGAGATTCATTCCCGGATTCATTCCTGGATTCATTCAAAACTGAGATTCATTTCCGGATTCATTCCAAACTCTGATGATGTGGGCCTCGGCCCTAGGATTCATTCCTGGATTCATTCCATAACTTTGACGACGTGGGCCTCGGCCCTAGGATTCATTCCCGGATTCATTCCTGGATTCATTCCATAATTCTGACGACGTGGGCCTCGGCCCTAGGATTCATTCCCAGATTCATTCCTGGATTCATTCCAATCTTTGATGATGTGGGCCTCGGCCTTAGGATTCATCCTCAAAACTGATACTGACGTGGGTCTCAACCCTGTGACTCATCCCCGAGCTGATACTTATGTGGGCCTCGACCCATGCTGATACTGATGTGGGCCTCGACCCATACTGATACTGATGTGGGCCTCAACCCCGGGACTCATCCCCAAGCTGATACTGATGTGGGCCCCGACCCATGCTGATACTGATGTGGGCCTCAACCCATGCTGATACTGATATGGGCCTCGCCCCCAGACTGATATTGTACTGTCGCTGCTTTTGGTTGACTTGCATTTGACGCTTTCTCTTTTTCGTTGTTGAAACCTGTGATTTACAAAACAAAACAAACACCCAAAAAGAATGCCAAAATACGTTACGTGTATGCATGCATGGATGAAGTTCATATTCCGTTGGGTTAGGTTTTCTATCAATTCTCTTGATGACTTCTTAGTCTTCTCTTCTTTAGGCAAAGAACTACTTCATTCTATCTTCGTTGACCGGCTCGATGTACTCATTCCTTTCCAAGTTTGACAATCTCACTGTCCTCATTCCCAATTTCTGAATGGCTAACTTATCCTTTCTGCTTGCTTTTTCTGAGGATCCCCCGTGTTCTGAGCATCTTAATACCAAGATTGAATGCTTTTGTCACATGCACTCATGTTGCAAGTTGAGAAGTGGAGATTCAGGCAAGTAAGCGAAATGAACTTCTTTATTATTGTTGAGAAAAGGTCCGAACAAGCAAACAAAATCAATGTCTTTATTAAAAATGCAAGATAAACTTGGAGAAACAGCAGTGCCTTCTTCTTCAGCCTATGGTTCTTCACCATTGTCATCCCTTATCCCAATGAATGAAGCTGAGTGGTTGAGAGCCTGGAGGACAAGGGTTTCGGGTAGGCCAGAGTTGATCATGTAGTTGGGTAGGGGATTTCTGTGTACATTGGGTTGTTCTCTTTCTGGGTCAGGTATTTTGTGGGTGTCAATGAGGTCTTGGATCTCATGCCTAAGGCGGGGGCAATTGTCAGTTTCGTGACCCTTTTGTTGGTGGAAGTAACAGAATAAGTTTAAGTCAAGGTAGTGGGGTACAGGGCTTGGAAGTGGTTTAGGTTCCAAGGGTTTCAGGAGTCCTTGCATCTTCAACTTTTCAAACACCTTCGATAGAGGCCTGCCAAGGTTGGAAAATCGCCTATTTCTGATGGCGGCAACCTCGGCAGTAGTGGGCCTTGTCTCAAAATGCCCCCCAAAATTCCTCTTATTCTGGCCATAAAACTTCCGGTTCTCGGCCTCCTCTTCTTCAATGTCCATGACAGTTTCCCTTAGCTGTCGAAAATCAGAAATCATCGAAGTCATCCTCCTCAGCTTACTATAAATAGAGGGCTTAGTACCCTTGATGATCATTTTGATTGGTCCTTCTCTGAGGGCCGAGTCTGCATTTCAAAGCTGGCTTCTCCAGCGATCTACATACTCCTTGAAGCTTTCTTCCGGCTTCTGCTTAGTGTTCTCCAAATCTCGGAGTGACAAGTCAATCTCTAAGTCTGTAACATACTGCTTCATAAAAGCATCAGCTAGTTCCCTCCAATCTTCCTTAACCTTCTTCTCAAGGCTATGATACCAAACCACAGGTGCCCCCTCGAGTGACATCCCAAACATCTTTTGGACTTGGCGCTGTGATAGGCCCACTGAACTCATGACTGAGACATATTGTTGCAGGTGGACTCTCGGGTCTCCATTCCCATTAAACTTAGCCATGTCGGGCATTCTGAACTGAGCAGGCAACTGTTCCTCAAAGGTCATCGCCTCATAGTCTAGTAAGTCTTCATCCTTACCTTCATCTTACGGGTAACAGACTCTATCTGGTCACGGAGTTTCTGCAATTCTGCAATTCTGCCTGAGACCCAACTTTTCTCCCAGTGGTATAATCAACCATATCATCATCAAAAGCGGGGATGTCATCCCCAATCCATTCGGAGTCTCCTCACGTCTTACATTCTCAGAGTTTCCCCCAGCACGGGGTACGGCCATATTTGTCATGGCAACAGTCAAGGCTTGCAACTGTTCGGTAATCTTGGCCAAACCATTTTCCAACTGATCTATCCGGGATACCTCATTATCGGATGTACTCATGTCTGTTACCGGTCTTTTGGTGAGTCTTCCCTCTTCCCTAACCCAACGGGAGTCTATGATGGCTTTTAGAACACAATGGTTAGCATGATGTATATGCATGAGGTGCGTGAGATGCATGTAACATATATAACATACTAAATCAATTAAAATTTTCACACAAATCGGCCTGTTATCATTTTAGAAGCTTTCGGGCTAATTGTCATAGGAGTGAACTCATCCCAGTTTAAATGGCCCAACAAGTTCACGTCTCATGGCAAGGAGCCCAACTAAATCCAAATGGTAACATTCCGAACACAAGCACAAGGTAGCTCATCAACACTTAGAAGCCTTCGGCCCAATTGTCATAAAATACGTTCTTGTCTCAGTTTAAATGGCCCAACAAGCCCATATCTAATGACAAATAGTCCAAATGAATCCAAACGATGATGTTCCCAAACACAAGCATAGAAGAGAGATGTGCAAACATAACATAACAATTTTTACATAATGGCCCATCAACATTTCAGAAGCTTTGGGCCTAATAGTCATACGGTACGAACTTGCCCCAGTTTAAATGGCCCAGCAAGCCCGCATTTCTGACAATAGTCCAACCGCATCCAAATGAGGATGGTCCACAAGCACATACTCAAGGAAATAATTGTTACTTTAACCATACAAACCGGTCTATGGGTGGGTTAGCAAGAGTATAGACAAAGGCTCTCACCGGCGAAGGATGGCCCACAACTAGGTCTCCCCACTCAAGGGTTCAAGCAACCAAGTGAGTGCACCCTTTTTTATACACTACAAGGTACGTGCCAATGAGCTATGGTGTGTGACGGACTGTCAAATGGATTTCCCGTTGTAGATTCCCCAGAGGGAAGGTGGAGCGAGGCTCACTTAAATACCCAAAGCCTCTTAGGCTCTTATCGCTTGGTGTCAGGAATAAACAACGAGTCCTCCAAATTAGTCCATCACAAAGGCTACAAGTAGATGGCCATATAGGTGTCCTCACAGCTTTTCCATCTAGAAAGGTAGTGAGTGAAGAGAACACCAAACCATTACCTAGCCTCAAAATGCCTTTGATTAAACCCCAATTTCATCCACTATAGACACGGTCAATTAGAACATAAATCCAAACATTACAAAAATAATATTTCGGGGCCGATTCTCTATCCCCAGTGGAGTCGCCAGACTGTGGGAACACAGGAAATCTGGGCGACGCATGCTGTTCCAGGCTCGCGGCCTAGTCGGGAGTACGGAGTAGCCACGGGGGACTAAACCGGAGAATAATGGAGTCGCCACCCGGTGTGAACCGGGAAAATGAGATTTAAGGCCGCACTCACCCCTCGCAAGGGAAGACCTCAAACCATTGGGTTCGGAATGGTCCCTTACTCATGTCACTTGTAATGAAAGGATTTATATAATAATTTAAACAAGTTGAAGTAACACTTATTTCTAAGGGTATCATGCTTCTAAATTCACATTTATAAAATAAAATATGCGCCTAAATATACATGTATTTCACATATAAGATTGCATGCTTAGAAGTACATTAAACAGACAATTTCATTGGCATGTTGTATTCATGGAAACGCAAGCACATACTAACCACACAAGCACACATAAAGGCGAATCAAATGATGGTGAACATGTGATTTCATAGACATATCATAAACAAATAGCCATTACATGTCCATGCACAAATAAAAGGGTTAACTAAGTACATAATGCAAAAAGACGCTTAGGGATGCAATTAGGCATTAGAGTGAGCATGCTATGACGTGGTGCAAAAGAAGATAGATATAGACACAGACGCACATGTGATGAAAATGACTCAATTCAGTGTATTCGCGTTCGTGTAGCGTTCGTAAACGCGTTCGAACGGTAAACAGAAGGTTCGCGTCCGTATAGCGTTTGATAATGCGTTCGAACGGGACCAGACAGAAAACATGCGTTCGTGCGGCGTTTCGGAACACGTTCGAACGGGTTATAGCAGTGACCTCCAAAATGCAGTAAACAACATGACACATACATGAACATATGAATATATGACTTCTCGTACATAATAACAGATTAAGGGGCGCGACAAATCATTGTAACAAAGGTAGCTTTCAAGCATTTTCACCCCTCAAAGTGGAGGACCCTTGATCGCACTTGATAAGCCCATGCGCAATGCAATATGATGCATGAATTTTCAAAAAGACGTTAAAGCGAATAACTAAATAAAAGAGGCGCGGCGAAATACTGCCGTAAAGGTGGCCTTTTAGGCTCTTTGTCTCTCAAAGAGGACCTTTAGACCAACATACTAAGCCCATGCGCAATGTGATATGATGCATGGTCATGTAAGAAGACGTCATACTAAACAACAAGATAATGGGGGCGCGGCGAAGTACTGCCGTAAAGGTGGCCTTTTGGGGCTCTTTGTCTCTCAAAGAGAGGACCTTTAGACCAACATACTAAGCCCATGCGCGTCACATCACAATACATGAAATAAAGACAATAAAAGTGTAGGACTTCGTATGCCCAATTGAACGTACATTCAACCCAAACACACTTCGTCCGGCGCGGCGAAGTAGTGTCACAAAGGTGGCCTTTTAGGCTCTTCGTCTCTCAAAGAGGGGACTTTGGACTAACTCACTAAGCCCATGCGCTCAATCGCATCATACATACAAAAATAAAGACAATCATATCAAACTTAGTATGTCCGATTGAACGTATTTTCATTCAACCGAACACACATCAACTGGCGCGGCAAAGCATCGTGGTAAAGGGCTTTAACCCTTCCCCATAGGGGATCTTTCATTCCACTTACTAAGCCCATGCGCTCGATCGCATCATAACATAAATAAATAACATGCGGAAATTAAAAGACGGAATAATAAAGTGAGAATAATCAAAATAACATAAAGCGAAATATACGCCATTTACTCAAGTGGTACGTGGAGTTGTATCCCAAGTACAGACCGCACTACCGTCCATTCGGAATCGGCTACGGAATTTACGTCTGGGTTTCCATCCTATATACCACGAGAGACGACATATTTTCCGTTTTAATCAATGGCCACAACACACATCACATGCAAACGACATTCAATAAATAATTAAAACACAATTAGAAGAATCAATAAAAATCAAATAAAACAAGTGTGAAAGGTACCCTCAGGTCTAACCTTTTAAGTCTTCTTCGGACTTGCGTTTCACGAAGATCGGAAGGGATAAAAGCTCCTTATTCTTCCGGTTCACTAGCTTAGCGTTTTAACTTGTTGTTCCACTGTTTTCCTCGTTGTTTTGGCTTCACTTTGCTGCTGTTTCCTTGGTGTTTTCTGCTCACTGTTTCAGGTCTTGAAAGCTACTGTTTTGGGTGTTTTTAGGGGCTGTTTGTGGTGGTTAATTAAGGGATAATAGGCAGTTGTTTTGGTGACTTTTTGAGGCAAATTCTGGACAGCTTTCTGGGCAGTTTCAGGGCAATTTTCTGGACAGTTTAGGCAGTGAGTGATGTGTTGAAGCTATGATTTTGGTCGTTACTGTGTGGCGTTGTTGAGGTTGGGTTTAATGGCTTAAGTGTTTGAGGGTCGTTGATGCACTGTGGAGATTGTGGAGGGCTTGGTGCATGAGGCAGTAAGGGTTCGCAGATTGTGACGTGTTTGTGGGCTCTTTAGGTAGTGAGGGCAGTGTGTTACGTGCGTTGATTTATAAGTGAAGGAAAAAGGGGCAGTCTAGTGGGTTGTGGCTGCTTGGATGAGTGAAGGTGTGAAGTAGAGGCTACTTGGAGGGTACGTGAGCGTGACTGAATGGGGCTGTGTATGAACAAAAACAATGGCGTGAAAGGTGTGCAGGTCTATGTGGCGTGAGTGGTTTGTGAGGGAGGCAGATGGCTCACGTTTGAGTGTGGTGTGGAGGCTTGTTTGTGAGGCAGTGGGGGTAATGGCGTGAATTGGCTATCATGCGTGATTGAGAGAGTCAGGCCGTGTGTGTGTTCAGGTTGGCTTTATTTGTTGAACTGGTAGTGGAAGTGGGTTGGTCAGAGAGAGGGAGCTGCTTGAGTTGTTTTGTTTGTGGCGTTAGTGGGGTGAGGCCGTGAGAGAGAGGGGGGCTGCTGCTACGTGAGTGTCTATGGTTTATTATTTTTGTGTTTTTAGTTTGGCCGTGTGAGAGTGTCCCTTAGGGTTGCAATTAGTGTGTGTTTATATAGTTATCAATTAGGGTTTGCATGGCTTAATTAGGAAATAAATCAATTTAGAATTATGTGTATATGATTGAAATATTTTAGGCAAGAGATAATTATAATTTGGGTAGGAATTTCTTAAATTGGTGAGTGTTTTAATTAAATTAGGAATTATTTTATTTTGATTGATTTTAATTTGGAAGTGAATTATTTTATTTTGGTATTTGATTTTTGATTTATTTGATTAATTTTAATTGCAATTAATTTTAATTTGTGAATTTAATTGGTTTTAATTTACTTATATTTAATTTAAATTTAATTGTGACATATATTTTAAATGTTTATTATTATTGGTTTGTGACATATATTAATTATTTCTTTGGATGTGATTTAATGGGCTTGGGCTAAGGTTAAGTTTTTTTTAAAACGGAGATCCAACAGCGAACCCGAAGCTAAACACGTGAACTAAATCCGACAAAACCGTCAATTCTTGACTCTTCCCTTCCGACGTCCGTTCCCCGCGATTTCCGCGACTTAAAAGATAGTGCCTCCAAATGAGGCTCATCATCGGGTTTCACATGCAAAAATACAATGCCTACAGTCGCCCCCACTTTGATGGGACTTGTGCAGTGTGTGACAGTGACAATCCTATCAAAGTCTATGCAATGCATTTTTACTTACCTGGCTCGCCAGCTGCCACCTGGTTCGCCTGTTGTGTTGAGTTTATGTGGGCCTCGACCCTTGGATTCATTCCCAGATTTCTTATTCATTCTTCTAGATTCGTTCCGAACTCTGAGATTATTCTTATGGATTCCTTCCGTATTCTGAGATTCATTCTCTGGATTCCTTCCACATTCTGAGGTTCATTCTCTGGATTCCTTCCAAATTCTGAGATTCATTCTCTGGATTCCTTCCAAATTCTGAGATTCATTCTCTGGATTCCTTCCACATTCTGAGATTCATTCCCGGATTCATTCCTGGATTCATTCAAAACTGAGATTCATTTCCGGATTCATTCCAAACTCTGATGATGTGGGCCTCGGCCCTAGGATTCATTCTTGGATTCATTCCATAACTCTGACGACGTGGGCCTCGGCCCTAGGATTCATTCCCGGATTCATTCCTGGATTCATTCCATAATTCTGACGACGTGGGCCTCGGCCCTAGGATTCATTCCCGGATTCATTCCTGGATTCATTCCAATCTTTGATGATGTGGGCCTCGGCCTTAGGATTCATCCTCAAAACTGATACTGACGTGGGTCTCAACCCTGTGACTCATCCCCGAGCTGATACTGATGTGGGCTCGACCCATGCTGATACTGATGTGGGCCTCGACCCATACTGATACTGATGTGGGCCTTAACCCCGGGACTCATCCCCAAGCTGATACTGATGTGGGCCCCGACCCATGCTGATACTGATGTGGGCCTCAACCCATGCTGATACTGATATGGGCCTCGCCCCCAGACTGATATTGTACTGTCGCTGCTTTTGGTTGACTTTCATTTGACGCTTTCTCTTTTTCGTTGTTGAAACCTGTGATTTACAAAACAAAACAAACACCCAAAAAGAATGCCAAAATACGTTACGTGTATGCATGCATGGATGAAGTTCATATTCCGTTGGGTTAGGTTTTCTATCAATTCTCTTGATGACTTCTTAGTCTTCTCTTCTTTAGGCAAAGAACTACTTCATTCTATCTTCGTTGACCGGCTCGATGTACTCATTCCTTTCCAAGTTTGACAATCTCACTGTCCTCATTTCCCAATTTCTGAACGGCTAACTTATCCTTTCTGCTTGCTTTTTCTGAGGATCCCCCGTGTTCTGAGCATCTTAATACCAAGATTGAATGCTTTTGTCACATGCACTCATGTTGCAAGTTGAGAAGTGGAGATTCAGGCAAGTAAGCGAAATGAACTTCTTTATTATTGTTGAGAAAAGGTCCGAACAAGCAAACAAAATCAATGTCTTTATTAAAAATGCAAGATAAACTTGGAGAAACAGCAGTGCCTTCTTCTTCAGCCTATGGTTCTTCACCATTGTCATCCCTTATCCCAATGAATGAAGCTGAGTGGTTGAGAGCCTGGAGGACAAGGGTTTCGGGTAGGCCAGAGTTGATCATGTAGTTGGGTAGGGGATTTCTGTGTACATTGGGTTGTTCTCTTTCAGGGTCAGGTATTTTGTGGGTGTCAATGAGGTCTTGGATCTCATGCCTAAGGCGGGGGCAATTGTCAGTTTCGTGACCCTTTTGTTGGTGGAAGTAACAGAATAAGTTTAAGTCAAGGTAGTTGGGTACAGGGCTTGGAAGTGGTTTAGGTTCCAAGGGTTTCAGGAGTCCTTGCATCTTCAACTTTTCAAACACCTTCGATAGAGGCCTGCCAAGGTTGGAAAATCGCCTATTTCTGATGGCGGCAACCTCGGCAGTAGTGGGCCTTGTCTCAAAATGCCCCCCAAAATTCCTCTTATTCTGGCCATAAAACTTCCGGTTCTCGGCCTCCTCTTCTTCAATGTCCATGACAGTTTCCCTTAGCTGTCAAAAATCAGAAATCATCGAAGTCATCCTCCTCAGCTTACTATAAATAGAGGGCTTAGTACCCTTGATGATCATTTTGATTTGGTCCTTCTCTGAGGGCCGAGTCTGCATTTTCAAAAGCTGGCTTCTCCAGCGATCTACATACTCCTTGAAGCTTTCTTCCGGCTTCTGCTTAGTGTTCTCCAAATCTCGGAGTGACAAGTCAATCTCTAAGTCTGTAACATACTGCTTCATAAAAGCATCAGCTAGTTCCCTCCAATCTTCCTTAACCTTCTTCTCAAGGCTATGATACCAAACCACAGGTGCCCCCTCGAGTGACATCCCAAACATCTTTTGGACTTGGCGCTGTGATAGGCCCACTGAACTCATGACTGAGACATATTGTTGCAGGTGGACTCTCGGGTCTCCATTCCCATTAAACTTAGCCATGTCGGGCATTCTGAACTGAGCAGGCAACTGTTCCTCAAAGGTCATCGCCTCATAGTCTAGTAAGTCTTCATCCTTACCCTTCATCTTACGGGTAACAGACTCTATCTGGTCACGGAGTTTCTGCAATTCTGCCTGAGACCCAACTTTTCTCCCAGTGGTATAATCAACCATATCATCATCAAAAGAGTCTCCTCACGTCTTACATTCTCAGAGTTTCCCCCAGCACGGGGTACGGCCATATTTGTCATGGCAACAGTCAAGGCTTGCAACTGTTCGGTAATCTTGGCCAAACCATTTTCCAACTGATCTATCCGGGATACCTCATTATCGGATGTACTCATGTCTGTTACCGGTCTTTTGGTGAGTCTTCCCTCTTCCCTAACCCAACGGGAGTCTATGATGGCTTTTAGAACACAATGGTTAGCATGATGTATGTATGCATGAGGTGCGTGAGATGCATGTAACATATATAACATACTAAATCAATTAAAATTTTCACACAAATCGGCCTGTTATCATTTTAGAAGCTTTCGGGCTAATTGTCATAGGAGTGAACTCATCCCAGTTTAAATGGCCCAACAAGTTCACGTCTCATGGCAAGGAGCCCAACTAAATCCAAATGGTAACATTCCGAACACAAGCACAAGGTAGCTCATCAACACTTAGAAGCCTTCGGCCCAATTGTCATAAAATACGTTCTTGTCTCAGTTTAAATGGCCCAACAAGCCCATATCTAATGACAAATAGTCCAAATGAATCCAAACGATGATGTTCCCAAACACAAGCATAGAAGAGAGATAGTGCAAACATAACATAACAATTTTTACATAATGGCCCATCAACATTTCAGAAGCTTTGGGCCTAATAGTCATACGGTACGAACTTGCCCCAGTTTAAATGGCCCAGCAAGCCCGCATTTCTGACAATAGTCCAACCGCATCCAAATGAGGATGGTCCACAAGCACATACTCAAGGAAATAATTGTTACTTTAACCATACAAACCGGTCTATGGGTGGGTTAGCAAGAGTATAGACAAAGGCTCTCACCGGCGAAGGATGGCCCACAACTAGGTCTCCCCACTCAAGGGTTCAAGCAACCAAGTGAGTGCACCCTTTTTTATACACCAAGGTACGTGCCAATGAGCTATGGTGTGTGACGGACTGTCAAATGGATTTCCCGTTGTAGATTCCCCAGAGGGAAGGTGGAGCGAGGCTCACTTAAATACCCAAAGCCTCTTAGGCTCTTATCGCTTGGTGTCAGGAATAAACAACGAGTCCTCCAAATTAGTCCATCACAAAGGCTACAAGTAGATGGCCATATAGGTGTCCTCACAGCTTTTCCATCTAGAAAGGTAGTGAGTGAAGGAGAACACCAAACCATTACCTAGCCTCAAAATGCCTTTGATTAAACCCCAATTTCATCCACTATAGACACGGTCAATTAGAACATAAATCCAAACATTACAAAAGATAATATTTCGGGGCCGATTCTCTATCCCCAGTGGAGTCGCCAGACTGTGGGAACACAGGAAATCTGGGCGACGCATGCTGTTCCAGGCTCGCGGCCTAGTCGGGAGTACGGAGTAGCCACGGGGGACTAAACCGGAGAATAATGGAGTCGCCACCCGGTGTGAACCGGGAAAATGAGATTTAAGGCCGCACTCACCCCTCGCAAGGGAAGACCTCAAACCATTGGGTTCGGAATGGTCCCTTACTCATGTCACTTGTAATGAAAGGATTTATATAATAATTTAAACAAGTTGAAGTAACACTTATTTCTAAGGGTATCATGCTTCTAAATTCACATTTATAAAATAAAATATGCGCCTAAATATACATGTATTTCACATATAAGATTGCATGCTTAGAAGTACATTAAACAGACAATTTCATTGGCATGTTGTATTCATGGAAACGCAAGCACATACTAACCACACAAGCACACATAAAGGCGAATCAAATGATGGTGAACATGTGATTTCATAGACATATCATAAACAAATAGCCATTACATGTCCATGCACAAATAAAAGGGTTAACTAAGTACATAATGCAAAAAGACGCTTAGGGATGCAATTAGGCATTAGAGTGAGCATGCTATGACGTGGTGCAAAAGAAGATAGATATAGACACAGACGCACATGTGATGAAAATGACTCAATTCAGTGTATTCGCGTTCGTGTAGCATTCGTAAACGCGTTCGAACGGTAAACAGAAGGTTCGCGTCCGTATAGCGTTTGATAATGCGTTCGAACGGGACCAGACAGAAAACATGCGTTCGTGCGGCGTTTCGGAACGCGTTCGAACGGGTTATAGCAGTGACCTCCAAAATGCAGTAAACAACATGACACATACATGAACATATGAATATATGACTTCTCGTACATAATAACAGATTAAGGGGCGCGACAAATCATTGTAACAAAGGTAGCTTTCAAGCATTTTCACCCCTCAAAGTGGAGGACCCTTGATCGCACTTGATAAGCCCATGCGCAATGCAATATGATGCATGAATTTTCAAAAAGACGTTATAAAGCGAATAACTAAATAAAAGAGGCGCGGCGAAATACTGCCGTAAAGGTGGCCTTTTAGGCTCTTTGTCTCTCAAAGAGAGGACCTTTAGACCAACATACTAAGCCCATGCGCAATGTGATATGATGCATGGTCATGTAAGAAGACGTCATACTAAACAACAAGATAATGGGGGCGCGGCGAAGTACTGCCGTAAAGGTGGCCTTTTGGGGCTCTTTGTCTCTCAAAGAGAGGACCTTTAGACCAACATACTAAGCCCATGCGCGTCACATCACAATACATGAAATAAAGACAATAAAAGTGTAGGACTTCGTATGCCCAATTGAACGTACATTCAACCCAACACACTTCGTCCGGCGCGGCGAAGTAGTGTCACAAAGGTGGCCTTTTAGGCTCTTCGTCTCTCAAAGAGGGGACCTTTGGACTAACTCACTAAGCCCATGCGCTCAATCGCATCATACATACAAAAATAAAGACAATCATATCAAACTTAGTATGTCCGATTGAACGTATTTTGCATTCAACCGAACACACATCAACTGGCGCGGCAAAGCATCGTGGTAAAGGGCTTTAACCCTTCCCCATAGGGGATCTTTCATTCCACTTACTAAGCCCATGCGCTCGATCGCATCATAACATAAATAAATAACATGCGGAAATTAAAAGACGGAATAATAAAGTGAGAATAATCAAAATAACATAAAGCGAAATATACGCCATTTACTCAAGTGGTACGTGGAGTTGTATCCCAAGTACAGACCGCACTACCGTCCATTCGGAATCGGCTACGGAATTTACGTCTGGGTTTCCATCCTATATACCACGAGAGACGACATATTTTCCGTTTTAATCAATGGCCACAACACACATCACATGCAAACGACATTCAATAAATAATTAAAACACAATTAGAAGAATCAATAAAAATCAAATAAAAAAAGTGTGAAAGGTACCCTCAGGTCTAACCTTTTAAGTCTTCTTCGGACTTGTGTTTCACGGAGATCGAAAGGGATAAAAGCTCCTTATTCTTCAGGTTCACTAGCTTAGCGTTTTAACTTGTTGTTCCACTGTTTTCCTCGCTGTTTTGGCTTCACTTTACTACTGTTTCCTTGGTGTTTTCTGCTCACTGTTTCAGGTCTTGAAAGCTACTGTTTTGGGTGTTTTAGGGGCTGTTTGTGGTGGTTAATTAAGGGATAATAGGCAGTTGTTTTGGTGAATTTTTGAGGCAAATTCTGGACAGCTTTCTGGGCAGTTTCAGGGCAATTTTCTGGACAGTTTAGGCAGTGAGTGATGTGTTGAAGCTATGATTTTGGTCGTTACTGTGTGGCGTTGTTGAGGTTGGGTTTAATGGCTTAAGTGTTTGAGGGTCGTTGATGCACTGTGGAGATTGTGGAGGGCTTGGTGCATGAGGCAGTAAGGGTTCGCAGATTGTGACGTGTTTGTGGGCTCTTTAGGTAGTGAGGGCAGTGTGTTACGTGCGTTGATTTATAAGTGAAGGAAAAAGGGGCAGTCTAGTGGGTTGTGGCTGCTTGGATGAGTGAAGGTGTGAAGTAGAGGCTACTTGGAGGGTACGTGAGCGTGACTGAATGGGGCTGTGTATGAACAAAAACAATGGCGTGAAAGGTGTGCAGGTCTATGTGGCGTGAGTGGTTTGTGAGGGAGGCAGATGGCTCACGTTTGAGTGTGGTGTGGAGGCTTGTTTGTGAGGCAGTGGGGGTAATGGCGTGAATTGGCTATCATGCGTGATTGAGAGAGTCAGGCCGTGTGTGTGTTCAGGTTGGCTTTATTTGTTGAACTGGTAGTGGAAGTGGGTTGGTCAGAGAGAGGGAGCTGCTTGAGTTGTTTTGTTTGTGGCGTTAGTGGGGTGAGGCCGTGAGAGAGAGGGGGGCTGCTGCTACGTGAGTGTCTATGGTTTATTATTTTTGTGTTTTTAGTTTGGCCGTGTGAGAGTGTCCCTTAGGGTTGCAATTAGTGTGTGTTTATATAGTTATCAATTAGGGTTTGCATGGCTTAATTAGGAAATAAATCAATTTAGAATTATGTGTATATGATTGAAATATTTTAGGCAAGAGATAATTATAATTTGGGTAGGAATTTCTTAAATTTGGTGAGTGTTTTAATTAAATTAGGAATTATTTTATTTTGATTGATTTTAATTTGGAAGTGAATTATTTAATTTTGGTATTTGATTTTTGATTTATTTGATTTAATTTTAATTGCAATTAATTTTAATTTGTGAATTTAATTGGTTTTAATTTACTTATATTTAATTTAAATTTAATTTGTGACATATATTTTAAATGTTTAATTATTATTGGTTTGTGACATATATTAATTATTTCTTTGGATGTGATTTAATGGGCTTGGGCTAAGGTTAAGTTTTTTTTTAAAACGGAGATCCAACAGCGAACCCGAAGCTAAACACGTGAACTAAATCCGACAAAACCGTCAATTCTTGACTCTTCCCTTCCGACGTCCGTTCCCCGCGATTTCCGCGACTTAAAAGATAGTGCCTCCAAATGAGGCTCATCATCGGGTTTCACATGCAAAAATACAATGCCTACAAGCATACGAGACATCAGATCGCATACATATCATGACATACATGATCGATCCGACTGCAGAAGCGAATGGGATCCGACTCATGTTGTCTCTCTCATCTTGAGTTTTAGGACACATGTCCTTAGAAAGAGAGACGTCATATGACACTGGCAACAGTCACCTCTTAGACTGATCCATGTTGAATCTCTTCAATACTTTGTCAATATACGAGCTCTGGGAGAGTCCAAGCAGCTTTCTAGATCTATCCCGGTATATCTTTATTCCTAGAATAAAAGCCGCTTCTCCCCGATCTTTCATGGAGAATTTTAATGAAAGCCAAGCTTTCACCGATTGTAGCATGGGAATGTCATTGCCAATAAGCAATACATCATCAACGTAAAGGACAATGAATGTCAGTGCGCTCCCACTAACCTTTTTATATACACAAGGATCATCCTCGTTTTGAACGAAACATAGTCTTTTATGATCTCATCAAAACGTTGGTTCCAAGAACGCGATGCTTGCTTCAATCCATAAATGGATCGATTTAACTTGCAAACCTTGTTTGCATGTTTTGGTACGACAAAACAGTCAGGCTGTTGCATATAAATATCCTCCAAAAGGTTTCCGTTAAGGAAAGCGGTTTTGACGTCCATTTGCCATATTTCATAATCGAAATATGTAGTAATAGCAAGCATTATCCGAATGGATTTAATCATGACAATAAGTGAAAAAGTTTCATCGTAGTCGACACCATGTCGTTGACGATACCCTTTCGCTACAAGCCTAGCTTTGTACGTTTGTATGTTGCCATCCATGCCCGTCTTCTTCTTGAAGACCCATTTACAACCAATAGGCTTTACGCCTTCTGGTGCATCAACCAGTGTCCAAACTTGGTTGATGTACATGGAATCCATTTCGGACTTCATGGCTTCTTGCCATAAAGCGGAGTCGATACCTTGTATCGCTTCCTCATACGTAGCCGGCTCATTATCCTCAATAAGATTAATATCTACGTGAGGTGAGATCAGAAATCCATACCTCTCAGGTTATTTTCTGACTCTCTCCGATCTACGCGGTTCTTGTGTATTAGAAGATTATGGTACAGTCTCATCTCTGATGAACTGTTCGTGTTCCGTTTGGGAATCGATACCTGGAACAATATCACAATGATTTTCATCGAGTTATACTTTCCTCCCACTTACCACTATATTTAGGAATTCATTTTCGAGGAAAACCGCATGTAGAGCAATAAATACCTTGTTCTCTTGTGGGTTGTAGAAGTAATATCTTTTGGTTTCCCTAGGATAACCTACAAATAGGCACTCATCTGAATTTGGGTTCTAGTTTGGTACCATCCAAACGTTTAACATATGCCCAGCAACCCCAAATCTTCAGGAATGAGAAACCCAGTTTCTTTCCTGTCCATATTTCATATGGAGTCTGTTGAACAGACTTTGACGGAATCTTATTCAAAATAAGTATTGCACTGTTCAATGCATATCCCCAGAAGGAAATTGGTAGCTTAGTGCGACTCATCATAGACCTTACCATGTCCAACAAAGTTCGGTTTCTCCTTTCGGACATACTGTTTAATTGAGGTGTTCCGGGAGGAGTCTACTGTGAAAGAATACCATACTCTTTCAAGTAATCTAGAAACTCATTGCTTAAGTATTCTCCACCACGGTCCGACCGCAATATTTTAATACTTTTGCCGGTATGTTTTTCTACTTCGTGTCGAAACTCTTTGAATTTCTCAAAAGTTTCTGACTTGTGTCTCATAAGATACACATAACCATAACGCGATGCATCATCCGTAAATATTACGAAATATTCATATCCACCTCTAGCCTGGCTAGATATGGGCCCACATACGTCACTATGAATTAGGGCTAACAGTTTGGTGGCACGTGTACATTTACCACTAAAAGGTGTTTTAGGCATTTTGCCTAATAAACAAGATTCACAGACGTCATATGAATTTGGATCAAATCCGTCCAAGTACCCACTCTTCGAAAGCGTGGATATACGAGTCTTGTTAATGTGTCCCAGATGACAATGCCACATATAAGTTTCATCTTTGTTACTTAATTTAAGCCTTTTGTTTGTCATGTTACACGTTTGAGATTGATTTATATTCAAAATATAAAGACCATTATTAACATCAGCACTACATATCTCAAAATCATTTTTATAAACAAAACACCCAGTGTTTCTGAATACAAAAGTATACCCACATTGGGTTAAACAAGATACATATATAATGTTTCTAGTTAAACTAGGTACATAATAGCAGTCTGATAAATTAAGTACATGCCCCGAGGGCAGTTCCAAAATGTAGGTCCCAACAGCCAAAACATCGACTCTAGTCCCATTTCCAACTCGGAGGTAGATCTCTCCTGAAGCCAGTCTCCTACTAATCTGCAGATCCTGTACATCAGTACATATATGAGTACCACAACCAGAATAAAAAATCCAATTTTTAAAACTAAAAGTAGACATGTTTATTTGAATAACAAACGTACCTGAAGCCGGTGCCTTACCCGCCTTCACTTCCTTCATGTGCGCCTTGTACTCACGGCAGTCACGCTTCCAGTGACCCCATTTGAAAAACACTGCAGGCAGACATATTGAGATTTGTCATTTGTCTTCCCAGAAGACTTTGATGATTTGGCATTGCCATTTCTCTTCTTCTTCTTCTTCTTATTCTTCTTCTTCTTATTATTCTTCTTCTTATTCTTCTTCTTCTTCTTCACACCTCCAGAAGCCTTCGGCCAAGCCTTGGCACTCTGAGATGTCGAAGTGAAGTACGCCTCGCGTTTCTTGCCCTTTAAAAGCTCATTTTTTGCATCTTTCAGCATTACCATCAATTCTCCAAGAGTCTTCTATTGGTTCATCATATTGTAGTTCATGATGAACCCGCTCCAGCTGTCAGGAAGAGACTGTAAGATCAAATCTATGGAAGTCTTAGCCTCAAAGGTTATGCCTAGCTGACCCAGCTGTTCGATGTCAGCAATCATCTGCGACACATGGTGTTCGAAAGATGTACCCTCTGACATACGAGAGCGAAAGAGCTTCTTTTGCAACTCATACTTCTGCGATCTAAGGTTATATCGGTGAATGTCCTTTAATTTCAACATCATTTCATGGGGATCCAATCCCTTGTTTTGACGACGAAATTTTGGGGTCATTGCAGCGAGCATGACAGATTATGCAGTTGAGTTGTCATCACTGTGAGTCTTCCAAAGCTCAAGCTCAAGTGGCTGCTCAATTCCTGGCTTAGGCCCGAGAGGTCTCTCTATCGTATAGAGCATCTTCTCAGCCCCCAGGATAATCATGAGGTTCATATCCCAGTCAGGAAAGTTCGCCCCATTAAAGACATTTTCGCCCATGATAGTGTCTCTAACGTTGATCTTTCCAGCCATCTTAATTGCAATAGTCTAACTATTCAATTAACGATTACGGGTACAATTCAACTGTTAAAAGAAAATAATAAAATATTAGTCCAACTAATATAAATATATAAAATGATGAAAATAATTTGAAAGCGTGTATTTGGCAAGTATTTAAACGAAATTGCAAATTCAATACTGGCCTCCCACTATTTTTCAGCGAGCCTCTAACCTTCTGTTGAGTACTCGGGAAACCTAGTTTCCTAGTGGGCTAGGATCCCGTTAAATAACACACAACCTTGACTTTGGCCAACAAGCTGTATGATACTTAACTAGGTAAATCTCTAAGATCAATTGGATCCCAATCAATTCCTAGATCCGGTACGTGGACCTCCAAGTCCGAAACATATATCTAATATATGTAAATATATCCAATATATTTCCTAACCTTTTCCTCTGAATCAACTAAGCCTTGGCTTTGGCTCAACAAGCTTAATGATTCCAGTTAAGCGGGACCCATTGACAGTGGAAAAGCTTCGTAATCCATATCGATGAACAAGAAGTGACCTTGACTTTGGCCAACAAGTCACAACTGCCCAAGACATGCGATATATAACAAAGCTTTCATGGTTCAAACACATCCGCGATGGACATTGATCTTGACTTTGGCCAACAAACCAATGCCAATCTTGGATCTTGAGAGAGAACCACTTAATGGAAGTAAATTGCTTAATATTGTATTGAAGGTTTTTTTACGTAAATTGGCAACCAATTTATTATCTTTGATTAGATCTCATCATACACCCTTAAACATGCATTATAAAATCATAATAAAGCGCGAAATAAATAATAATGATATGCGGATGAATATTTAACAATTGTTCCTAGAACAAATCTGTCATTTTCCTCTCTCCCGCTAGCACTATTCTAACTTCTACCCAATTACATAATACAATAAAGAAACCTCATTAACATTAAGGGGAATTGGTGAGAAGAGAAATACAAAGAGTCAAGAGATAAAAGGCTGGACACGCAGGTCCAATTTAATAAATTCTAAATTTATTACAACAATTTCCAAAATTGCCATCACCCTTCTAATATCCATCCGATATACATTATTTATACAATACATCCATGTATTCACACAAATGTTATTCAATCAATCTAATCCAATTAATTAATCTTTGAATTAATGACCATCCAATGTTCAAACAACGATTTGATTTACGCGAGTCCAACTCATTTGAGAATAAGTACTCAAAGTGCGTATTCTTGAATTATATCGAACTATAATTTTAAATCCAATTTAATTTGTATTCAATACTAATTCTAATTTAATTCCAAATTAAATAATTACACTTATTTTAGTGCCTTTTAGACTTAGATTCTAAATCCAATCTTAATGGGTTTCAAAGGCCCAAATTAACATCCAATGTCAATTTAATTAAAGTCCAATGGAAAGACCCTTAGACATCTTTCGTATAAGTTCAATAGGATGTCAGAATCATTTACAAAGTATTTGATACTTAATGGTTCTGCTAATTTCTTATTGAAGAAAATTATCCTATAACTTGTAGTAGGAGCGATATTTGATATCGATTTCGGAAGTTAACATTGAATCATAGATTTAAGTTTGTTCGTAGCTTACTACGATTAAGTTTTGAACTTGATTAAGCTTTCGTTATGAATCGTTCTAAAAATATGTAAATTATTTTACGCAACAAAAACAAAGTAAGCTTATTAAAGGTTTGACCTTTTTAGTATGACAGTGAGAAATGTTATACTCAGTAATCTATCGTAGATTCTAAGGAAACTTATCTCGAGTTATACTAATTGAACAATTAAAGATCTGTTGGTTAATGTTGATATTAAACTATATATTTTGGCTAAAGATTGTAAAGTGGCGTTCCTGAATGGTTTATTCGAATAAGAGATCCATTGTGATTTTTTTGTTTAAAGAGTTCATTCTAGAATGACACTGGAGTTTGTATTCTGCTAAGATCACATTTTGATATACTAGCTTATAGAGCCTATTGTAGACTCAGATAAGCTTTCCAGAAATCTATGTTTTCTAATTTTGATAACAGTCAAATTGTCTGATTTTATCAAATCATAGAAAATACATATATGTTGGTAGGGTTAGTGGGAGCGTACAAATTTATTTCTAGTATTGTATATCCTAACGACATTATCATTATTAATGTAATAATGAGATGTTTATAAGGTAAAAGGTTTACCTAAGTCTTATTTTCTCCGTGAAAACAGTGGGAGTAGTCTCTATTATATTCGATATAAAGTTTTATATATGATATAAAAATAAGAGACTTGTGAGATACTCCAATTAGTCATGCATTAGATATGATCTAATAAGAGACACAATAAGACTAACTGTTTGACAGTTAGTATAACCTTTTGACAGTTAGTGTGTCCTTTGTATATAATATTTATCTTTCGTAAATGATAATTCCTTACTCGAAAGAGAAATTGATTAGAATATCTAAACAATCTTATGCATCATAACATGATGACATAATGAATATTATATTATGTACGACTAAGAGACATCAATTTAGTCGTAATTGTTACGAACTATTTTGATATGTTATAGACCATATGATGTGTCTGAAACAAGTTATTTGTTATCTTTGAGATATTAAGAACGAGTTTTTTTATTCAAGAAGAATATAGTCTACAACCATGAGGGTCTGATTAGTTTGGGTCTAATTATGATGTTAGATGGTCTACATTATAAGAGAGTCAGAAAAAATGCAGTGGGAGTGTCACAGATGATTCTACTGTGTAAGTAGAATTAATTGTAACTTATGAAGTATTGACTTATGAAGTTACAAAGTGACCTTATAAATTAGAAGTTTTGATATTGGTGTTGTGCTTGTGGTTGTTTGTATAGTATTTTGGACCTAATCCTTAAATACTTGGACAATTATATAGTTATAGCACAATATTGATATAGGATCTGAGTCATGTTGATATATAACTTAGGTTATACAAAAATATGAATGATGATGTTTTAAAGGAAACGTTTTGGGTTTGTTGGACAAACTCAATATGTTATAGCAGGCCTACTTGTTATTGCGTACCTCTTAAGTGCTAGGTGATGAGTGGTAAATATATCACTTTTTCCCACTCATTTTACCTAATATTTTGTATAGTTTCTTGAGTCTTGTGAATATTTTGATGTGTTTTGTGTTATTTTGTAGAAAAATAAAGTTTCAGGACATTCTGGAGGTGATTTGGAGCAAAACTGTGAAAATTGGCAAAAAGGGCAAAATGGTAATTTCACCGCGTCGCGACGCGCCGAGCTTAAGCGTCGCGACGCCTAACGTGCGCCGAGTACTACTATCATACGCCGGGTCAACGGGTCAGAATTTGAGAAGTTTGACTTTGCTAACATGCGCCGTGCCACGTGTCATCATCTCAACCGATCTGCTAACATGCGCATGCCACGTGTCAAAAAGCTATGGTGCCGATAGAATACGCGTGACACGTGTCACCTTATCATTGGACCGAAACGCCAGCCAACCACAACGTGACACGTGTCATAATTATTGCTGCCGACAGCCGCGTGGTCAACCCGTGTGGACTCCGTGTAACTGTTGCCAGCGTCGCGACGCTAGTGCAATGCCAGTGTCGCGACGCTGGACCAAAATTTGCCTATAAAAGGAGGCCGCCATATTCATTTTTCTTCATGCTCTCCTTGGGAATTTTTCCCTGGTTTTATAGGAAGCATCTATTTTTGTATATATAAATATTATTCTTAATATATGTATTTTTATTTTCAGTAATAATAGTTCTCTTCTTCTACCTTTCTTTTTAATGTTTAGTAGTTAATTTTCTGCTGGGGATAAGGTGAAGCTTTTATTATTTTAATTTAGATTAATCTCCCTTAAATATAATATAGAAATTATAATTCAAAATATAAAAGATTACCGCCTTAATGGCTGGTTTTATTTATTTGACATAATGTGGTACCGCCTATATGGCTGGTTTAGGTGACAGATAATTACCGCCTATATGGCTGGTTTATGTTCAAATATTATTACCGCCTTTATGGCTGGTCGAATTTAATTTGACTTAATAAGGAATACCGCCTTTATGGCTGGTCGGTAATATCATGTTTAATTTCTGTATTATATTAAGGGAGAAATCTAAATTATAAATAGTAAAAGTGGATCCTCAACCCCCAGCATTTTATTTTTTTATTAGGGAAGTGATGACACACAATACACACACTTAATAATTGATTTTCTTTTTATGGGAAATTCTTTAGGTTGTTTATTAAGTCTTAAGCTTAATGCTTCTTGTTGCCTGATCACCAATAGGATTGATGGGGTAAATCTAAAATGAACTAGATATAGGGATTTTAGGTTTCAGCCTTAGACTTAATAGCCCACGATCTTCCTTGAGGATAATAACCCTTTAATAGATTTCCTTACAGGATATGAATATACCTGTCGGGCGGGGGTAGCCATAATTGGAACTTATTCTTAATGAATCCAGGTAATTTGGTTGACATAGGAATATGATGCAATTGGGTTATACTGGGTATTTGCGTCTGACCATCGACAGAGACTTTTGCATAATTTAGTGTTCCAGGTTAACAAATTAATTTACTACACATAAATAAGAGAATCAATTTATCTTTATAATAATATTGTGTGGAGTCACGACCCTAGATCCTTGAGTCATTTATTTTATTTTCCTTAGTATTTTCTTTTGAATATGTTTTTATTTTATTTTGCAAGACCACATTCAACCAAACAAAAGCAATCAATTCCCTTCTCCTTATAATTAGATACCTATAAATAAATAGAATCAATAATTAATAACAACAGTAGGAATTAAGTCCTCGTGGGATCGATATTTTTATACTACTTGAACGATACGTGCGCTTGCGTTATACGCGTGTGTTTGCACCGGTCACTAGGTCAGCTCTTGAGGACCATGCATATTTAATACATATTAAGATGTGTATATGATACCGTGGATTAGAACTAGAGCAAGTGGGAGAAATTGTTAGGGTTGGTGCTAAATCCCCTGAGACCAGTACATGTTGTATATCAAGACTTGGTCCGATAGTCTATCCCAATGAACCATGAGTCTGGGGAGACTCGTAAAGATGTGTGGGTGTTTATAGTGGATAAACACTGAATGACTCATCAAAGATTTCCTAATAGATGATACACCAACGTTAATAGGAATCTTCTCGGGTCTAGTGAGCATAGTAGTCCTTTGACTTGAGATACCATTGTGGATGTATGAGGTATCCTCCACACTTTGATGGCATTCACGTCACCGATCTATTTAGATCAGACCTCCGCCTGTTCGTTGGGTGTGGACTGATCCTCAGGATATCATGTGCGTATCAAGATAGGATCCGTCAGTTCTGTGTACTGAGCATAGGTATTCAATGTGCAATTAGCAATCTGTTAAATTTATGGGCTCGTGGTACATTATAGAAATAAGTTCTAAGTGTTATTAAGAGATTTCTAATAGAATCGTCGACGAGATTATACCTATAGAGATTTGATTTTTTTTATCTATATCTCTGGGATAATCCGAATACCTGTGACAGAGGGATTATACGTATGCGATGACCTTGATCTGTATGATACATCGAGTTTATTTGTGGTCATCATAATTTATGGGTGGGTAGATTATGGACACGAAATTAGATTTCGTGACGGATATGTCTGAATCTAGAGAGTCTCACTAATGAAACATACTCGTAGAGTATTGATGAGCGGAAAATATATCAATATTTACCGCCCCTTTAACTTAATATTTTGTTTAGTTTCTCGGGTTTGATGAACGTTTTGATGTGTTTTAGTTTATTTTGCAGATAAAATAATATCGGATCTCAATGAAATCATTTAGGATGAATGAAATTGGTCAAATAAGGGCAATTATTGGACTTGATATTTTAATTTTGGAGATTGGAAACTTGAAAGGGCGTTTTGACGAAGTGCAGTTTTGGAAATTCCAGTTTTGCGCATCTGTCGTATTTTGGGCATAACTTTTTACTCAGATATCGGATTGAGCTGATTCAAGTTCCCGATTAAAGAAACCTCAAAGATCTACAACGTTGAAAGACAAAATAATTTCGAATTCTGAAGATTTCATGCCCGAAATTGATGAACCATCCAGAAGTGTGTAGTGTGTAATTATTAAAGTCACTTTCAATCATTTTCAAAGCAAAAAATAAATTAATAAATAAATAATAAAAATTATCAAATCATCACCAAACATGATAAGAGATTAGTGGAGCAATTAATAATGGATTTGGTGGAGCAATTAGTGGAGCAATTAGTGGAGCAATTAATAATTGATTTGGTGGATGATTTGATGGAGGCAAAATTTTGCCTATAAATACCAAGCCATTTCATTTGTAAAATTCATACTTTCTTCTAAGGAATTGTAGGCATTGCATTTTTGCATGTGAAACCCGATGAGGAGTCTTATTTGGAGACAACTATCTTTTAAGTCGCGGAAGTCGCGGGAAACGGACGTCGGAAGGGAAGCATCAAGAATTGACGTTTTGTTGGATTTAGTTCACGTGTTTAGCTTCGAGTTCGCTGTTGAATCTCCGTTTTAAAACTTAACCTTAGGCCAAGCTCGTTAAATCACATCCAAGAATAATTAAAATATTTAAAATACATGTCACAAATTAAATTTAAATTAAATCTAAATAAATTAAAACCAATTAAATTAAACACAAATTAAATTGAATCGAAACCAATTAAACACAAGTTAAATTAATTTGAATTAAATTAAAATCCATTGAAACCAATTAAATTAAAATCAAATTAAATTAAAATAATCGAAATAAATAACCAATCAATTAATTAAATTCTTAAAAATCACAAACCAATTAAAATGTAATCTTAATTAAATTAAATTCACAAATTAAATTAAATACATTCAATTAAACTCACAAATTCAATTAAATTAAATAACCAAATTAATTAAATTAAATGTTAAATCTAAAAATCACAACCAATTAAATTAATTAAATTAAATTCACAAAGTAGCACCAATTAAATAAATTAAAATTAAATTCACAAATTAAATCCAATTAAATAAATTAAATTAAAATTAAATCAAAATCTCATACCAAAATTAAATAATTCATTTCCAAATTAAAATAATTTCATTCCTAAATTAAAGAAATCAATCACCTAATTTAAATATTACCCACCTAAAATACACATATTTCTTGCCTAAAATAATCAAATTAAAATACACCTAATATAATTGATTTTATTCCTTAATTAAACCACGCAAACCCTAACTCTAATACATCCCCTCACTATATAAACAAACCAAAAATTAAACCCTATGGACTCTCCATATACAACTACACGGCACCACAAAAAAAGAAAACAAAGATTAAAACCCTAAAGCTACATCCAAAATAGCCCCAACCGACACTTGAGAAGCCATGCACAACAAAAAATAAAATCTTCAACGCCCACGCTGCAGCAGCACAGACAAACTGCCCTTCACGCAACATCTTCACGTCACAGCCTGCCACACGCCCTTCAGCCTGCCTTCTCACGCACCTGCTGACCATAAACCGAAGCCATAATCAGCCACGAAGCCCTTTGGTGTTCAAACAGCAGCCCTCAGCCTTCAAACGATCCACGCTCTTTCACTCATTCTCCCTAATGCTCACTCTCCACGGCCTGACCATGCACCAAATAATAAAACCCTAAAAGCCTTACGCCTAACAGGTAACCTTTAACAGCCCTCAGCCTTCTCTTTCATTTGAAACGCATCACACAAGACCTCACACGTCCCTTAACACTAAATGCACCTAAGACCTCAAGCCACGAACGGTCCACGCCCCTTAGCCACTTTCATACACGAAACCCTCCTGCACCTTCACGCAACTAACGCCCAAACAGCCATCTGCCTATACACCTCTCGGCAAGAACCCCATGCCTCACACTATAAATTTCCTCACTGCCGGAAAACGCAGGCCACAAGTCCCATAATCTGCCCTTAAATTACAGTCCGAATAAGTCTTAAACTGCCACAACTCACTGCCTGAAACCGTGCCTCACCGCACTGAAAAATATAGTCCCTAACCACCTAAAAAACTGTCCAGAAACTGTTCCAAAACTGCACAAAATAGTCCCCGAAACTACATCAAAAACAGTCCAAAACCGCAGTCCAAATCGGTCCAAATAACCCGCAAAACAGTCCCCGAAACACCAAAACAAAATCTGAAACAGTGACCTGAAAATACATCGAAAAACAGCAGCAAACGGGGTGAAAACGGCGACTGAAATGGCGAAACAGCGAGCTAAGACGTTGATCCGGTGAACCGGAAGAGTTGCGGAGTGATAGCCCTTCCGACGGTTGTGGAACGTGAGTCCGAAAGACGGCTTAAAAGGTTAGACCTGAGGGTACTTTTCACACTCTTATTTATTTGATTTTTGTTATTTATTTTGATTACATTTTAATTATTTGTTGAATTTTATTTGCGTGTAATTTGTGTTGTGGCCATTGATTAAAACGGAAAATACGTCGCCTCTCGTGGTATATAGGATGAAAACCCAGACGTAAATTCCGTAGCCGATTCCGAATGGACGGTAGTGCGGTCTGTACTTGGGATACAACTCCACGTACCACTTGAGTAAACGACGCATATTTCGTTTTATGTTATTTTGATTATTTATTTTTTCCGTCTTTTAATTTCCGCATGTTATTTATGTTATGATGTGATGATGCGCATGGGCTTAGCAAGTGTGATGAAAGGTCCCCTAAGGGGTTAAAATCCTTTACCCGAGGCTTCGCCGCGCCGGATGATGTATACTTGATTGGATGAGAGATGTGTTCAATCGGGTATACGAAATCCGATATTCTTTATTTATTTGTTTTATTTTTTATGCATTATGTAATATGTGCGCATGGGCTTAACAAGTGCGATGGAAGGTCCCCTTAAGGGGTTAAAATCCTTTACCCGAGGCTTCGCCGCGCCGGATGATGTATACTTGATTGGATGAGAGATGTGTTCAATCGGGTATACGAAATCCGATATTCTTTATTTATTTGTTTTATTTTTTATGCATTATGTAATATGTGCGCATGGGCTTAACAAGTGCGATGGAAGGTCCCCTTAAAGGGGTTAAAATCCTTTACCTGATGCTTCGCCGCGCCGGATGATGTATACTTGATTGGACGAGAGATGTGTTCAATCGGGTATACGAAATCCGATATTCTTTATTTATTTGTTTTATTTTTTATGCATGATGTAATATGTGCGCATGGGCTTAACTAGGGTGGTTTTAAGGTCCTCCATTCGAGGGAAAACGCCATAAGGCTACCTTTGCCATGATGTTTTGCCGCGCTGTTTATTACACGATTTATCGCTGTTTTACAAAAATCCTTTCTTTATGCATTTTTATTTATTGCACTTGATTATGTAATATGTGCGCATGGGCTTAACTAGGGTGGCTTTAAGGTCCTCCATTCGAGGGAAAGCGCCATAAGGCTACCTTTGCCATGATGTTTTTCCGCGCTGTTTATTACACGATTTATCGCTGTTTTACAAAAATCTTTTTTTATGCTTCTTTATTTATTGTATTTGATTATGTAATATGTGCGCATGGGCTTAACTAGGGTGGTTTTAAGGTCCTCCATTCGAGGGAAAATGACATAAGGTTACCTTTGCCATGATGTTTTGCCACACTGTTTATTACACGATTTATCGCTGTTTTACAAAAATCCTTTTTTTATGCGTCTTTATTTATGGCACTTTATTATGCATTGTGTGCGCACGGGCTTAACTAGGGTGGTTTAAAGGTCCTCAATTCGAGGGAAAATGCCTTAAGGCTACCTTTGCCATGATGTTTTGCCGCGCCGTTATTTACGCGATTTATCGCTGTTTTTGCAAAATGTCATTTTAACCATGCACTCTATTTCTTTTGTTTGTTGCGCAATGTTGTGCCATGTTTCTTTTCCATATCATTCATTCATATGACATCTCATTGCACAATCTTATTCCACATATAACATGTTTAATGGAAAATTGGAAGTAATTGCACGGATATAGGCGCATATTGCATTTCTCTTCTTCTCGGTATTTCTTTTTTCCACTCATGTTAGTTGCATTCTTTAGCATCACATTATGGCTTGTTCATCTTTAATGTAAAATTGCATCTTTGATTGGCATATTTAAATTCGTGTTTTCCTTCATCTTTTCAAGTTATGTGTTTGTATTGATTTCGTTTATCATGCGGTTATTTTGACCATATTTTATATGATTCTTTACATAATGCGCCTACAACATTATTTGTCGTCATTTTGATTTCCTTTATATTACATGCAAATGTTACCATGACTGTTTGTGTTTATGTTTACATGAATGATGGAATTCTTACGACGTTATGTGCTTGTTGTTGCAAAGGCCTACCTTTAAGCATGTGAACTTGGCAATAAGATTTGATTTTATGTATGTTAGATGTAAATTTTACTTTTAAGCATGTGAACTTAGGATTGTGGTGCACTTGGAAATATATGTCATAGGCTTGGTTGGATTATTGCATAAATCTTTACATTACAAGTTGCATAAGTAAGGGACCATTCCGAACCCAATGGTTTGAGGTCTTCCCTTGCGAGGGGTGAGTGCGGCCTTAAATCTTTGTCCCGGTTCACACCGGGTGGCGACTCCCTTATTCTCCGGTTTAGTCCTCCGTTGGCTACTCCGTACTCCCAACTAGGCCCCCGAGCCTGGAACAACATGCGTCGTCCAGTTTCTGTGTTCCCACAGGAATTCCTTAAGAATACTAAGAAGATTGTATCTTGTTTGTTTATTTACAGCTTTCAGTAATTAATTTGCTTTCGCACTTTCTTTTCTTTACTTTTCAGTTTTTACTTTCCGTAATTTACTTTACGCACAGTACTTTCTTTTCTTTAATTTTCAGTTTTTACTTTTCAGTAATGAGGAGGTAACTCCCCTTTGCTGGGGTAAAATTTAAAACTTTTATTACTAATATTTAGATTAATCTCCCTTAATTATAATATATAAACTAGTTAAAACCTGACTTAACGAGGATACCGCCATATTGGTCGGTTGGTAATTATTTAAATTGGTTTTAACCTGACTAAACTGGATACCGCCTGATTGGTCGGTTGGTAATTAATTATTAATTTGACTTAATCTGGATACCGCATATATGACTGGTTGGTAATTATCATGCAAAGTTAATATATTATATTAAGGGAGATATCTAAAATAGAAGTAATAAAAGTGGATCCTTTTACATCAGCATTTTCTTTTATTGTAATTTTACTTTATTTACTTTTCAGTAATTTACTTTTTAGCAATTTACTTTCAGCATTTACTTTTCAGCATTTAATTTTCAGTATTTAATTTCAGCATTTACTTTCAGCATTTACTTTTCAGTATTTAATTTTCAGTATTTTACTTTATGTCTTTTATTTTATTTAAGTTTTTTACTACCCGTAAATATGTGTCGTAACTAAGCCAGTTATCTGGGGTTGTGATGAAATCCAATATCACCGGTTTATAAGGGGTTAAATTATAGTTTGGGTAATTTAAAGGTTTACTGATTAAGTCTTAAGCTTAATGCGTCTTGTTAATTGGCCACTAATAAGATTGATGTGGTAAATCTAAAATAAACTTGACAAAGAAATTTTAGGTTTCAGCCTTAGACTTAATAGCCCACGATCTTCCTTGAGGATATATAACCTTTTAATAGAATTCCTTACAGGATAGGAATATTCCTGTCGGGCGGGGGTAGCCATAATTGGAACTTAAACTTAATGAATCTAGATAATTTGGTTGACATAGACATATGGTTCAATTGGGTTAAACTGGGTATTTGCGTCTGACCATCGACAGAGGCTTTTGCATAATTTAGTGTTCCAGGTTAGTAAACCGATTTATTACACAAACATAAAATAACCACTTCATCTTTAAAATGATATTGGAAGAAATCACAACCCTAGATAGTTTTTAATATTGAATTTTCTTAAAACCTACTTTCGAACAATTTTATTTACTTGTTTTTAAATTTAGAATCGTCACCATTTCAAATCAATCAAACAACCTGTTAGATACTAGTAATCATTTGACCTCATAAAATTAATAGATTAGATATTAAGTCCTTGTGGGATCGATATTTTTATACTATTTGAACGATACGTGCGCTTGCGTTATACGTGTGTGTTTACGCCGATCAAGTTTTTGGCGCCGTTGCCGGTGACTTATTTATCTTTCACTATTAATTTAGGGGTTAGATACGTTACTTGTATCTAATTTCTTTTTACTTATTGTTTTTGTTTTCTTGTGTTTCAGGTTCTCAGAAACTACATGAGACGAACCAGAAGCTTTGAACTCCGATCGCTTGACCCATAAATTGAAAGAACCATAAGACAGTTGAGAAGGGAAAGGCGAGAAGGCCAAGAAGCTTTAGTCAACATGGAACCTGAACCGTTGGAGGTTGCACCACCAATTCCCATTCGAGACAGAACCATTCCGGTGGTTGACAGACTCATTTCTTGTATTGTACTTCCTCCCTTACCAGCAAATGCGTGTGACATCAAAACATGCATTCAGATGATTCAGCAGTCAGTTCAGTTCGGGGGGAATGCAACTGAAGATCCTAATGCCCACATCAGTAACTTCCTGGAAGTTTGCAGTACTTTCAACTACAACAGAGCATCAGAAGAAGCAATGAGACTGCGAATTTTCCCATACTCCTTGAAGGACAGAGCTAAAGCTTGGCTACATTCACTACCAGCAGGTTCCATCACACTTGGAACACTCTAGCCACCAAATTCCTTGCAAAATACTTTCCACCGGCCAGAACTGCAAAGTTGAGGAATGACATCACATCCTTTGTACAACAAGATTGAGAATCCCTCTGCGAAGCTTGGGAAAGGTACAAATATTTGCTCCGGAAATGTCCTCACCATGAGATTCCAAAATGGCTTCAAGTCCAAACATTCTATAATGGACTTTCTGGAATAATGAGAACCACAATTGATGCTGCTGCTGGAGGAGCACTATGGCAAAAGGAGAAGATCAGGCTTGGGATTTAATTGAAGAGAAATGGCCAACAATAATTCTTTGTGGCCAACAGAAAGGAGCATGATCCAAAGAATCGTAGGAATTTATGAAGTTGGAGCCAATACAGCACTGAATGTCAAGCTGGATATGATTTGCAAAAATCTGGAAACTCTTAACATGAAGGTTAATGGTGGATCCACAAGTTTATCATATAAAAGAGCACCAGAACCAGTTCAGCAGGAAGAGAAGAGAATGATTTTGTCAACAATTTCAACAGACAGGGGAATAATCCATATTCCAACACCTACAACCCAGGGTGGAGGAATCATCCCAATTTTTCATGGAGCAACAATTCAGGCCAACAGCAAAACTATCCACCACCTGAATTCCAACAACAGAACAAAAGCCAGGAGCAGACAAATGAACCAGGAATAATAGAAGTGTTGACCCACTTGAAAATGTTAGAAGCAAAACAAGACTCTCAAGCAGCAAGATATGATGCTATGTTTCAATCCCAATCAGCATTAATTCAAAGTCAATCTGCTTCTATTAAAGCACTGGAGAATCAAATGGGACAACTGGCAAATGCTCAGAGTTACAGACCGCCAGGTACCCTTCCTAGCAACACTGAGCCAAATCCAAGAAACATGGGGAAAGAACAATGTCATGCCATCATGTTAAAAAGCGGTACTGAAATCAACAAAGATGTTGGAGCCAAAACAACTGCTGAGGAAGTTCCAAAAGAAACAAAGCAACAGATGGAGGAAAAAGAAGCAAAGGAAAAATAACAAATCACTCCACATCCACCTTTTCCTCAACGTCTTCAGAAGAACAAATTGGACAAGCAGTTTTCTCGGTTCCTGGAAATCTTCAAAAAGCTGCATATCAATATTCCATTTGCAGAAGCGTTGGAACAAATGCCCACCTATGCCAAATTCATGAAATATATTCTTTCACGAAAGCGGAGATTGGGAGATTACGAGACAGTAACATTATCAGAAGAATGCAGTGCTATCATTCAGAGGAAACTTCCCCCGAAGTTGAAAGAACCTGGCAGTTTCACTGTTCCTTGCGTCATAGGAGAACATAACTTTGGTAAGGCTTTATGTGATTTAGGTGCTAGTGTTAACTTGATGCCTTTTTCTATTTTCAGGAAATTACAGATTGGAGAAACAATGCCAACTTCAGTCTCACTGCAACTTGCTGATAGAACGCTCGTATTTCAAGAGGCGTAGTTGAGGATGTGCTGGTCAAGGTTGACAAATTCATTTTCCCAGCAGATTTTATTATCCTTGATATGAAGGAAGACGCAGACGTGCCAATCATCCTCGGGAGACCGTTATTGGCTACAGGTCGAACCATTATTGATGTACAAAAAGGAGAACTAACCATGAGGGTACATGACCAAGAAGTAACATTCAATGTTTTCAAGGCCATGAATTTCCCAGATGATGAAAAGAAGGAGGAATGTTTCAAACTCGATGTGATACATAGTACCATTCAGAACTCTGATGAAAGACAAAGTTCTACTGAAAAACTTAAAACATGTAAATTGCCTGTGGAGCCTAAAGATAAAACATCTTTTGCACTGAAAGAGCCAATTCTTGCTCTACAAGCAACAGAAGAGAAAAAGTTCCACTAGGTCAACGAATTGGAGGAATTTCACAATCAGCCTTTTGAAGATGCCAAATTGTACAAAGAAAAGGGCAAGAAAAGACATGATGAGAATTTAGTGCGCATACAACTGGAACCAGGGCAGAAGGTACTGTTAAACAAATCAAGGGTGAAATTCTTCCCATGGAAGCCAAAATCACGGTGGTCATGTCCATTTGTGATCACCAAAGTTTTACCAAATAGAGCTGTTGAGATACATGATCCTGACGCTAACAAAACTTTCAAGGTTAAAAACAAGCGTGTCAAGCACTACTGGGGAGAGTCATTTGAGCGAGAAAAAGAAAGTGTTACACTTTCAGATCCAGCTTAACGTTCGAGAAGTCAAGTCTGGCTGACGACTTTAAACTTAGCGCTAGGGAGGCAACCCATGCAATTTTTGTATATATTGTGATTTGGTGTGATTTAATTTTGTGTGTTTAGTTTTTTTGCAGGTTAAGACATTTCAAGATGGAAGAAGCTCTCGCAAATCTTCACAAGCAATTTCCTTCTCTCCCTCAAAAATCTCTGATAAAAGTCTATAAAGCTCGCTTGGAACGGATGAGGTTATTGACAATCCATGGTATTCCTAATGATATTCGTTGGGTAATTGAAGCACGAGTCCGATTAGCAGGTGAGTCTTCTGACTCTTTTATTTCACATCTGCCTGGTTTTGGAAGAAGCACCTATGCAAAGAAACGTAGAGCTAAGCAAATAGGTGTTTGTTACAAATGTGCACGATTTAATTGCAACACTCGTTGTCGTTCTTTAGGAATAGTGTCTGATAATCGCGAAGATAAAATTAAATTCATTAGGGATGGCTTGAGTAAGGAGTATGTAGATGAAATATCTTCAACTCTTGAGACGCATCCCAGTGGATATGTTCATATAGCCATTCGCAAATTACATACACAATTTGAAAAAGAAAGACAACTGTTAAGTCTCAGGAATCTGACTCAAAAAGACCCTGTTTGCCAATTTATAAGAAAATTGGATGGGAAGCTTGTCCCTGACGCATAAACGTCAATCAAACGTTACTTTTCTTGTAAATATTATATCTCTTTGTCTTTTCTTAATAATTATTAATTTGTTTTTGTTTTATTTTCTCCGACAGGATCCAGACCTTTTTGGCTATCACGATAATATTTCGCTACTAATCATCCTCTGGAAGATACTTGTTCTATTATTACTCACCCTTTTTCAGGTACTATAAATTCAGCCCGTCATTGCACTTTTGAAGGCATCCGAGTTGAAAATGAAATACATAAAAAATGGAAGGAAAACATCTGTGTGTTTTGCGGTAGTAGTGTTGGAACTAAACCACAATACATAGAAGCAGCACAGGAATTGGGTCGAGTCTTAGCTGCAAGAAATATGCACTTAATATATGGCGGAGGCAATCTCGGACTTATGGGGATCGTTTCAAAGGCTGTACAGGAAGGAGGCAGTCACGTTTTCGGAATCATCCAAAAACCCTTGGCATAGACAAATCTTATTGGATCATCAAACGGAGAGGAACTGATCGTGCCAGGTATGTCTGAACGACTGGTAGAAATGATTAACCGTGCTGATGCTTTTATCGCTTTGCCAGGTGGCTTGGGTACATTGGAGGAAATTTTTATAGTTCTATCTTGGGCGAACCTGAACATACACCAGAAACCGCTTGGACTATTAATGTTGATGATTTTATGATTTTCTTTGTGTTTCTTGATGATGCCCGAAGAAATGGGTTCGTGTCAAAAACTATGAAAGAACTCATCTTCACTGCCAGAACTGCTCGGATCTAATAGACCAACTCATAGCCTATGAACCACAAGTTGACCCTATCCTTTCAAAGATAAATTGGTCCGAGGACGATCGTGGTAAGAGGCGTCGGATTAATCTGGATCTTAACCTTTAATTTCCTGTAGATTTTCAGCTAACCAGGTACAACCTTCTTAACTCTCTTTTACTGTTTAAGACATTGGGGACAATGTCTCATTTAGGTTTGGGGGAGGGAATTAGTTGATCAGTACCTTGTTTTAGTTTGTGTGTTATTTTTATTTAGTCCAAAAATTTTTCGAAAAAAAAAAAAAAATTGGAAAATTTTCAAAAATTACAAAAATATTTTGTGTTTTTTGTTTTTATTCTGACTAAAAGGTGAAATTGGTAAGAGTAGCTGAGTAAGGAGTTTCCACTTCTGAGACGTATCTCAAACCTATTTCGAAACAAGTTAATTTTTTTTTATTTCATTTTGAATTATTTTATTTGTAAATTCTCCATAATACTGACTAAAAGGAATCTTCATATGCTCAGTTGACAGATATTATCAACATATATAGTAACATACGGACATGAGCTAAAATTGAAAAGTTTGTAATATTCAGTGCTCTAGTTTAATTGGAAGAACATCTCAAAAAGCAATGGAGTAAAAAAAAAAAAAAAAAAAAACGTCTGAGATCCGAGTTATTAAGTCTGTAAGGGTGTTTTAACACCTAGTGCCCTAAAACCAACTGGTTTGGGAGTCACTGGCCCAAAGCTCGTTACATGGATCGGAGATGCTGAAAAAATATATAATATATATATTTATATATGAAGTCTGGGTAATTAAGTCTGTAGGGGTGTCTTAACACCTGGTGCCCTAAAGCCAACTGGTTTGGAGCCACCGACCCAACACTTGCTACATAGACGGAATGTATTATATAAATAAAAAAAAATCAAAGAAAAAAATAAAAAAAATGAGAAAAATTATTCAATTGCTACAAAAAGGTGTGAAATCTGATAGAACTTTAGGACAAAAATATTACTCTCTTATCAACTGCACTTATGACTGTTGTGGGCAAAAATGAGTTGTTTAATATTTTGTTGGCTGTGTATATGGAGAATGGTAAAAATAATCGGAGAATTTACTTATTCGGTAATTTAGAATGAAACAAAACAAGTAGTAACTTGGAGTAGAAGTTTCACCTGATTAGTCACTAACATCTTTATTCTCTTTTCGCTTGTCTTTTTGCTTTTGTGTGCATTAGTTTCACTACCTTTTTACTTTTATAAAATATTTGTGGGTATCATTGCTGTAAACCCTCACGAGACTACAACTCGTCCACTAGGGACACCTAGGGGTTTAAAGGCTTGTTGCATATGCTAAATGCAACCGTGATCCCTACGAAAGTGGCATAGTTTAATTTTAATTGTTTCTTGTATTTTATTTTGTTGTTTTACTCGAGGACTAGCAAAATGTTATGTTTGGGGGTGTGATGAGCGGAAAATATATCAATATTTACCGCCCCTTTAACTTAATATTTTGTTTAGTTTCTCGAGTTTGATGAACGTTTTGATGTGTTTTAGTTTATTTTGCAGATAAAATAATATCGGATCTCAATGAAATCATTTAGGATGAAATATGGGTCAAATAAGGGCAATTATTGGACTTGATTTTTAATTTTGGAGATTGGAAACTTGAAAGGGCGTTTTGACGAAGTGCAGTTTTGGAAATTCCAATTTTGCGCATCTGTCGTATTTTGGCAGCATAACGTTTTACTCAGATATCGGATTGAGCTGATTCAAGTTCCAGATTAAGAAGACTCAAAGATCTACAACGTTGAAATACAAAATAATTTTGAATTCGGAAGATTTCATGCCCGAAATTGATGAACCATCCAGAAGTGTGTAGTGTGTAATTATTAAAGTCACTTTCAATCATTTTCAAAGCAAAAAAATAAATTAATTAATAAATAATAAAAATATCAAATCATCACCAAACATGATAAAAGATTAGTGGAGCAATTAATAATGGATTGGTGGAGCAATTAGTGGAGCAATTATAATTGATTTGGTGGATGATTTTGAGAGGCAAAATTTTGCCTATAAATACCAAGCCATTTAATTTGTAAAATCATACTTTCTTCTAAGGAATTCCTTAAGAATACTAAGAAGATTGTATCTTGTTTGTTTATTTACAGCTTTCAGTAATTAATTTCCGATTTCGCACTTTTTTTCTTTACTTTTCAGTTTTTACTTTCCGTAATTTACTTTACGCACAGTACTTTTCTTTCTTTAATTTTCAGTTTTTACTTTTCAGTAATGAGGAGGTAACTCCCCTTGCTGGGGTAAAAGGTAAAACTTTTATTACTAATATTTAGATTAATCTCCCTTAATTATAATATATAAACTAGTTAAAACCTGACTTAACGAGGATACCGCCATATTGGTCGGTTGGTAATTATTTAAATTGGTTTTAACCTGACTAAACTGGATACCGCCTGATTGGTCGGTTGATAATTAATTATTAATTTGACTTAATCTGGATACCGCCTATATGACTGGTTGGTAATTATCATGCAAAGTTAATATATTATATTAAGGGAGATATCTAAAATAGAAGTAATAAAAAGTGGATCCTTTTACCTCAGCATTTTCTTTTATTGTAATTTTACTTTATTTACTTTCAGCAATTTACTTTTTAGCAATTTACTTTCAGCATTTACTTTCAGCATTTAATTTTCAGTATTTAATTTCAGCATTTACTTTCAGCATTTACTTTTCAGTATTTAATTTTCAGTATTTTACTTTATGTCTTTTATTTTATTTAAGTTTTTTACTACAGTAAATATGTGTCGTAACTAAGCCAGTTATCTTGGGGTTGTGATGAAATCCAATATCACCTTTATAAGGGGTTAAATTATAGTTTGGGTAATTTAAGGTTTACTGATTAAGTCTTAAGCTTAATGCGTCTTGTAATTGGCCACTATAAGATTGATGTGTAAATCTAAAATAAACTTGACAATTTATATTTTCATGTATTAGACATGTATAAATCATTTTGGTAGTGATTTGGAATCACCTAATTAGTATTTGACAAATTAGGACTAAAATGATCAAAATGTAAAGTTTTGGGGCATTTATGTAATTACTGAAAAATCTGGAAAATTTTTCAGAATTCTGTTTTTAATGTATATTTGATGTAAAAATCATTTTAGTTGTGATTGGAAATCACCTAAACTTGTTTTGAACAACTTAGGATTAAAATGATTAAAATGGAAAGTTTTGGGGTTGTATGGTAATTTACTGAAATTATGATTTATGGGTTAAAGTTTTTTTTTTTTTGAGTATTGAGTGATTAAAATAAATAAGTTTATTTTTATTACACAAGAAAGATTTAAGAAATGAGAAAATTTGAATTTCCCGCATTCCGCTGCGTAACTCGGGTATTTTGCTTAAAAACCCAACACAAAGTCCATCTACGTAGGATCATGCATGGATGCATGTAAAATGAGAACGAGGCCCAAAAAGCCACTTAAAATGCAATACGCTTGTATCCAAAGAAGCATGCCATATACTTGGATACGTTACTGGAGGCATGCATGTCGGCTACAAGATATTCACGTTACTGAGTTCATGCACATCGGTTGCAGGATATTCACGTTACTAGATTCATGCGCGTCGGCTGGAGGATATTCACGTTACTGGATTAATGCATGTCGCCGCATGATATTCATATTACTGGATTTATACGTGTCGGTTGGAGGATATTCATGTTATTGATTCATGCGCGTCGGCTGAAGGATATTCACGTTACTGGATTCATGCATGTCGGCTGTAAGATATTCACATCACTGGATTCATGCACGTCAGCTGGGTATGAGTTTTGTAGACTTGGGAGTGAGGCTTTTCTCCTCGTGAGACTGACTTGCACAATTTAATCTCGTCACTAGGTTTGAGCAGTTGGCTCTTTACGAGCTTGTTGTGGCATAAGGGTTTAGCCTTTTGGTCCATATTATTATGGCAGCGTCGTTGCAGCCCCGTGCATGGTCGTTTGACATACTTGGTCACTCGAGATGTTGTGTCGTTGCAGCCCCGTGCATGGTCGTTTGACATACTTGGTCACTCGAGATGTTGATACTTGCAGTTTATGTATTTACATCGCAACACTGTTCATTTGAATAGTAGAAGTTTCAGCCAGCTAAGGTCAATTTCCAAGGTCGCCACAGTACATACATGATAGCGCGGAACTAAATTATCAGTTATTATTATTATTTTGAGCATATGGCAGTTCGTGGAGGCCTTATGTGATTATCTTTTTCTCTAGTTTGGTTTGATGCCGACTTTCTGTGCTGCACATGGCGGTGGGCCTGGGCGTTGCTCACGGCCCATGCTTGAAGATGATGACATGGTGTGCATGGGCTCCATGCTTCTCGGTTTTGGCCTGCTTCTTTTGGTAGCAAGTGATTGGATTTTTTATATGGCTTATGCGTGTGGCAGCTTGCACGAAGATTAAATTAAATATTACTAAAGTTGCTTTGTTTATTACGCGTATGGGCTGGCAGATGAGCATAGTGTTTGCATCTTGGGAGCTTGAGTGTGGTTTTTCTGCACGTGGCTTCACTCCTTTTGCTTGGGCGGTGACGTGGAGCCCATATGAAGTGGAACTTAATTGGGTGTTTGGGCCTTTTTTGCACATGGTATGGTGCATTTCTTATGCTTTTCGTTTGGAAGCTAGTGCTTGGCTATTGTGTATGGCTTTTCTCGTGTGGCATTTTTGGGCGCATATATGCTTGTTCACGTGGCTTGAGTATATAGCATAATGCATGCTACATTTTGTTATTTTTATAATAACGATTGTATCTTCACTCCACCATACCATATGAAGATACATAGGAGCCTATAGTCGATTGGACCTGATGAAGGTCTAAGAAAATCTTCACTCTACCATACCATACGAAGGTACATGGGAGTCTACAGTTGATTGGACCTGATGAAGGTCGAAGTAAGTCTACATTCCACTATTCCCAACGAAGGTACATGGAGTCTACACTCCACCTAACCTGATGGAGGTATATTGGAGTCTTCATTCCACTATACCTGATGAAGGTCCAAGAAAGTCTTCATTCCACTATACCTGATGAAGGTCCAAGAAAGTCTTAACTCCACCAGGCCTGATAAAGTTTTATGAGACTGACTACGTGTCGTATGATCCTAATGAAGGTCCATGAGAGTTTCCATTCTACAAGACCTTATGAAGGTCTTGAGACTATGGTCGATTGGACCTGATGAAGGTCTAATGAAGATTACGGTCGACTAGACCTGATGAAGACTCATGAGACTATGGTGACTGGACCTGATGAAGGTCCAAGAGGGTTTCCACTCCTCATTCTACAAGACCTGACAGAGGTCGACTGGACCTGATTAAGGTTCAGGAAATTCTTCATTCTACTAGATATGATGAAGGATTTTCGATGTAGTCTGGAGTTAATGGTAATCCATACATTCCAAATAGAGAATGGGTAACAATCATTTCATGTCGACTGGAGAAGATGACAGACCTTTGAATGTCGTCTGAAGAAGATGACACCGATTTCATATCGTATGAAGGAGATTGAGATTCATCTATGTCGTCTAGAGAAGATAACCATCCACTGATGTCGTCTGGAGTGGATGACATTCCATCAATGTCGAATAGAGAAAATGATAATCTTCATATGTAGTGAGAGGTTGATGATGATCCTTCTACGTAGTCTTGAGTTGAAGGCTATCCATACATGTCATATGGAGAATATATGACAATCATTCCATGTCAACTGGAGAAGATGACTTATCATTTCCTGTCGTCTGTAAGAGATTATGATCATTCCATGCAGTCCGGAGTAGATGACATTCCATCCATGTAGTCTGGAGTTGAAGCCAATCCATACATGTCACATGAAGAATATATGACAATCATAGAGAATATTTCTTGGTTGATTGGGCATGCTGGAGGATTATTAGGGTATTCTCATGTCGACTGGAGGAAGTATGTAGATTGGTCCAGGTGAAGGTCCATATACGTCGATTGGAGCAAATAGATTTCTTATTACGAATGGAACAAATGAGGCAGATGACAATCCTAGAGAATGTAAGATTTCTAAGAATGGAGTGTTTAAAATTATGTCGGATCGACTTTTTCTCACTGGTAGTCTGACACCGGGTAGGTTTGACATAATTGCCTTTTTAAGCTCTTGCATTTCCTTGCACATGATAGAGGCGATTTATTGTGCTTGGTCGGTTGGGGAGATATGTTGACTTTTTTCTTAAACCAGTGGATGGTTGTCTGATGGAGAATTATCGTTTGCCATATCATTAAATGCCCCCAATAGGTTGGATCGAATGGTAAGACTGTTGAGGTGATCTGGAGCTTCGCGTCGTTGGGAAGTCTAAGAGATTTACTCCAACTGCTTTTGGAGGCTCGTGTTGGAGCTTCGCATGACTTAGTTTTCCTCCTCTAAAACTCGTAGCCATTCTTGGAGAATAGCCAACTGAGCTGCCACATGACCCGATGTCTGCTCGTTGTTTGAAGCCATGAGTAGCTATGTTTGTAAGGATCATAGACTAAGAGATATTTGCTTTCTATAAACCGCTAAGGCCCCACGGTGGGCGCCAAATTGTAGACGCAGGTTTTCGTTCGATGTCCACAATTGAGATTTCGTAGAAAGATGGGCACTAGCGATCATGCAAAACAAAAGGTATAGTGAGCGTGAAGAGTCTTCCCACCGGTGTGGTGGGTGCCGTAGGCACTCCGAAACTCAAGTTAGTAATGGAAATGAGTTATAAATACAGTAGGAGGAGAAGCAAGGTCATAGACTACCTTGATCCCCGTAGACTACCGTGAGGACGGTGGGTCGGAGGTTTAGAGGGTTCTGGTGAGAGTGATTAAGCTTAGAGTTATAATGCTTTGGTCTTTTCTTCCCCCAGCTTGTGGATTACCTCTTCTATTTATATGCATTTGAGAGGTGTGCATATTTAATACATTAATTGTTTGTCTGTCTGTTGGATGTTGGAAACGGCTGATCCATGAGAAGGGGGGAGTTATGAGTTCAAGCGTTTCGTGGGTTGGAAACTGATGAGTTAGGAGGCCATATTGGTCAGATATTTTTTTGGGCATGGGCTTGTGAAATAACTTGGACCAATATAAGTTTACAAATGGGCTTTCTCTGAGGGTTTTGGGTTCTTTAGACTGATGGGTGATGAATGTCGGGCCTCTCTTTGTACGTGGGCCTAAAAAGGTAATTGGGGTCCAAGTCTATTATGGGTACTGTTTGGGGGGATTGGGCTATATTTGATATAGGGCCTGAAGTAAAAAGTCAAAAATGCCCTTGGCCCAAATTTGGCCCGTACAAGCATGCTATTTCTTTTTCATGTTTGGCCTTTAAGCATATAATCTCATTATCTAAAACATGAAATTTATCCATACAAGATGCATGTTCATTCTTAAGTGATAAATGTTCATTTTTAACCAATTTAAGTTTCTTTTTAAACATATCACACAACTCATTTAAGCCATTAAAAGCATCAAGTAAATCATTATATTCTTGAGAGTTATGTACCTTTTCTTCTTCGCTTTCAAAGAAGAAATCCTCATCCTCGAAAGCCATGAACGCTATTGTTTTGCCTTTGACTTTTTTCCTCCTCGGATGAGCTTGAATCGCTATCGCTCCAAGTTGAAGTAGCTTTCAATGCCTTTTTCTTGGATTTTCCTTTCATTTTCTTCAATGGGCAATCGGTAGCTATATGACCCGGTTTATTACATTCATAACAAATAATTTTCTTGTTCTTCCATGGCCATTTTTCTTCTTTCTTATTATCCATTTTTTATTTTCCTTTAAGCTTTGCAGATTTGAGGAGCTTCTTGATCTTATTGGTTATTACTGCCAATTCATCATAATTATCTTCTTCACTTGATCTTGAATCATCTATTCTTATCGCTTTCAAGGCAAGATTCTTCTTTGTTCTCTTCTCATCTTCCTCATTTTGATCCATTTTGATCTCCAATTCACATTCAAGTAATTTTCCGACCAAATCATCTAGCTTCAAAGTTTTTATGTCGTTTGCTTCTCTAATGGATGAGGTGTAGCTTCTATATTCCTTAGGAAGTGACCTAAGAATTTTCTTCACTTGATCCGTTGGCCTAATGATTTTCCCCAAGAAGCCCAAATGATTTATGATAATTGTGAATCTTGAAATCATGTGATCAATTTCTTCCCCGGATTCCATTTTGAAATTGTCTAATTCACACATGAACCGGTTGATATTCGATTCTTTCACTTGGCTTGTTCCCTCGTTGACCATTTTCAAAGACTTCCACAAATCATATGCGTTTCCATACTCCGGAAGCTTATTTATTTGAGTCCGATCAATAGCACAAATGAGTTGGTTGAGTACCTTAGCATTTTGTGAGGCTTGTCTATTTTTTTTTGAATCTTGTCTTAAATCCTCATTATCCTATTCTAGAGTTGGCTTTGGAATCTCAACACCATTGTCATCCTTCTTCATTGGCCCTTTTACACCTCGTGCAATTACCAAGTAGGATTGCAGATCAACGGCTAGAAGGTAGTTCAACATCATCGTTTTGCAATAGTTGTAATCGGTTTCGGTGTAAAATGGAGGTCTAGTTGTTGAAAATCCTTCGGCAAGATTTGATGAATTGTTTGTAGAAGCCATAATCTATTCTTGGACGATTAAGTTTTTGTTGAGAATACATCTCTCTGATACCAACTGAAATTTCCTACAAGCACTAGCAACAAACAAATACTATACCCAAGATGGGGGTGAATTGAGTTACGGTTAAAATATGCGGAATTAAAACTCTTTGCTGATTTTTAAGCGATTTTACCAATTATGCTTAAGGTCAATTTTCTCTATTGTAATAAATAACCTATATGCAAGTTTCTAATATATAGGCATGTAATAAATAAAACTTGCAATATGTAAAGAGTGTAAGGATAGAGAAAATGACACCAAGATTTATAGTGGTTCAGCCAACAATGCCTACGTCCACTCCTCTATCAACCGAGTTTTTACAGTGACTCACTCGCAACCAAGAGTTTTACACAAGGTACACTCCAAACCTTTACACTTTGAGTTTTCTACGTAGGCTCACTCACAAACCTTTACAAATTACCCAAACGATGAGATTTCACAAACCGCAAGTGTTTTGTATAAAGAAGTTGTAAAACACACTTGGTCACTCATAATGATAAAGAAGATTGTGTGAGTTGGTTACCCAAGTGATCTAAGCTCACTATAAATGTATATGAATGTGTAGTGTGTGTGAGCTTGATGTATGAGTATATATGATTATGAAGGTTGAATAAACACTCTTGTTTTTGCTATATTAGATGATATGAAGGTTCTCTATTAAGACTTTTGTGAGGCAAAAATGAATTGGGGCTCAATTTATAGTAAAATGCAAGACAAGCCCCAACAGCTCTTTCTGAGATTGGTATGCCGGTCTCTGACACCGGTATGCCGGTCTCCAACGGATTTATGATCGTTTGGAGAAACTAGCCGTTAGACCGTTATGGTCATCGGTATGGGGACCGGTATGGTCCTTGCCGGTTCCAATAAGTGTGCAGTGTGAAGGGCTAGACCGGTAGGGGTGAGCACCGGTTCCGGGTAGACCCGGAACCGGTTGGAACCGGACCGGAAATCCGAGTTTGGAACCGGAACCGGTTGTAACCGGTCCGGTTCCGGTTCCAAATAGATGGAACCGATTTTTAACCGGTCCGGTTCCGGTTCCAAAATAAACGGAACCGGAACCAGACCATAGAACCGGAACCGGAACCGAATTTAGAACCGAATTCGATACCCAATTTTATAAAGGGTAATTGATTGATCTCCATTACTGCTGCCTTAAATCAGCAAGGAACCAGATACTGTGAAAGAAGCATTACAGTATCAATATTGGCATCAGACAATAAAAGATGAGTAGTGTTCATACTACAAAAAAATGGCAAACACTTTGCTTTCTGTCAAATTCAATTTCCTTCACATATTGGATGTCATAATCTTGCATGGTAGTGCCCATACTACAAAAATGGCTGTTACTGCTAAACTTGCACTCATATTTCAGATTCTTTGCTTAACTCTCTGTTCACTTTGCTTATTTTGCTCTGCTTTCATGCAGCTGCTGAAGTTAGGGGAATTCGGAACCGGACCAGAACCGGACCGGAACCGAATTGGAACCGAATAATAGGGTACCCTATTTAATTGGGTAGGTTCCGGTTCCACTTAATTAGGAACCGATTTTTTCCGGGTAGGTTCCGGTTCTATGCGGAACCGGAACCGAAACCGGTTTTGCTCACCCCTATAGACCGGTATGGTTACCGGTATGAAGACCGGTATGGTTACCGGTATGAAGACCGGTTTAGGTCATGCCGGTTCCAGTAAAGGAACTAGCCGTTAGGCTCACTGATATGAGACCAGTATGGAAGCCGGTTTGGTGTGTGCCGGTTCCAGTAAGCATGCAATCCATAGGTTCACCGGTTTGGTGACCGGCATGAGACCGGTATGGTCCGTGCCGGTTCTAGTGAGCATGCAAAACAGAGCATCTCACCGGTATGGATACCGGTAAGGGACCGGTATGCCGGCCTCTATACCAAAAATACAAATATGAAGGTTTTAAAGCATTTTGTACATGAACCTAATGCATTTAAGTGAATGTGCATGTTTCCTATGAGCTTAGGTACTTGAATAATCAAATCCCATTACAAATAGAGCCATAATCTAAGACTTCACATAAATTCTTCAATGTGTGCAAGTCTTCACATTATTCGCTCTTTACCACCGTTGTGCTTCGACATCTTTCTGCATTGTCTCACTCTTGCGCGTCGAAGACTTCACTCTCGTTACATTATCAAAATTCATTATGCGACTATGTCACTAACAGGTCAATATTATGGAATTTTTTTGTCTAAAATCACAGGGCCATTCAAACGTCCGTCGAACGCCACTCGAATGCACGTAGTTTTTCAAAGGCGCATTCGAACGAGCTGAAGAACGTCACACAAACACTGGTACTCTGGAAGGTTGCGTTTGAACGAATTATAGAACGCAATTCAAACGAAACTCTGTGAGAAGTTTCATTCGAATAACATGAAGAATGCGTCACAAACGCGAATGCTGATTGCGTTCGAACGTCAGAACGAATGCAACACAAACGCAAAATACTCAAATTTCAATCTCTTACATGAGGTATAAACTTGAATTGTACGGGTTGGTTCACACACACATATCCTTCATGTACATGAAATATTACATATATGAAGTCTAAACTTGACTTGTTATATTTGTAATTACAGTATAAAAAAACAAGTCTATGCATTAATCCATCACAGCAACCTTATCCGAGAAATTTTCAATTTTTGTGGGACTTGAGAAAATATTTTACCAACTTTCATTGGATATAAACAACTAGTATTTGCCCGACAACTTTCATTGGATATAAACAAAAGCAGAGCAACATATTCTAAAACTTGCAATTTCTTATTATGATTATTATGATTATTATTATTATTATTATTAGTGGAAAAATGATCATATTTAGAAAGTTAAAGCTCAAATTCAACTGTGATTTTTTTTTTTCTTCAAAAAAAGGGTTCAAATTTAATGTGATAGGCTACTTAACTAACTACCATATTATATTTTAAAATGATTTAGTTCGTCATTTAATAAAATATGAATGTATGTTAAAAGATAAAAAAACACACACACACACAAATTTCAATATATTAAAAAATAAAAAACATAATTTTCAATATGATTTTTTAATCTTTTAACAAAATTCATATTTTATAAAATAACACGTCCTCATATATATATGGGTGTTGATAACATACCCTTGGGTATCTGATACCCAAGGGTTGTTAGATTTAAAAAAAAAAATTAGAGTAACTGGTTGCAACAACCGGTTGCAACTAGTTACTCAAAAAAAAATTTAAAAAATTATTTTTATTAAATAAATTATAAAATATTAATAAAAATAAAAATATAAAAAAAATTTAATGTAAGTTTTTAAAAATTATTTTTATAAAATACTGATAAAAATAAATTAATAAAAAAAAATTAATTTTTTAAAATACTGAAAAAAATAAAATAATATAAAAATATATTGCATATTGATTGGTGAAAGTTGCAAGTTTAATGGTAGAAGTTACATATTCAATGGTCATAGTTACATGTGCGAATTTCGAGGCAGATGCAATTGCATGTTATTGCTAAAGTTACAAGTCCAATGGTTTCATTTTGCATGTTTATCGCTAGAGGTTTCATCTTCGAAATATTGCATATTTATTGATGAAAGTTGCAAGTCTAATGGTAGAAGTTGCATATTCAATGGTCATAATTACAGGTGCGATTTTCGAGGCAGATGCAATTGCATGTTATTGCTAAAGTTACAAGTCCAATGGTTTCATTTTGCATGTTTATTGCTAAAGGTTTCATCTTCGAAATATTGCATATTTATTGATGCAAGTTGCAAGTCTAATGGTAGAAATTGCATATTCAATGGTCATAGTTACATGTGCGAATTTCGAGGCAGATGCAATTGCATGTTATTGCTAAAGTTACAAGTCCAATGGTTTCATTTTGCATGTTTATTGCTAAAGGTTTCATCTTCGAAATATTGCATATTTATTGATGAAAGTTGCAAGTTTAATTGTATAAGTTTCATATTCAATGGTCATAGTTACAAGTGCGATTTTCGAGGCAGATGTAATTGCATGTTATTGCTAAAGTTACAAGTCCAATGGTTTCATTTTGCATGTTTATTGCTAAATGTTTCATCTTCAAAATATTGCATATTTATTGATGAAATTTTCATATTCAATGGTCATAGTTACATGTGCGATGGTCATAGTTACAGGTGCGATTTTCGAGGCAGATGCAATTGCATGTTATTGCTAAAGTTACAAGTCCAATGGTTTCATTTTGCATGTTTATTGCTAAAGGTTTCATCTTCGAAATATTGCATATTTATTGATAAAAGTTGCAAGTTTAATGGTAGAAGTTGCATATTCAATGGTCATAGTTACAGGTGCGATTTTCGAGGCAGATGTAATTGCATGTTATTGCTAAAGTTACAAGTCCAATGGTTTCATTTTGCATGTTTATTTCTAAATGTTTCATCTTCGAAATATTGCATATTTATTGATGAAAGTTGCATATTTAATGGTAGAAGTTGCATATTCAATGGTCATAGTTACATGTGCGAATTTCGAGGCAGATGCAATTGCATGTTATTGCTAAAGTTACAAGTCCAATGGTTTCATTTTGCATGTTTATTGCTAAATGTTTCATCTTCGAAATATTACATATTTATTGATGAAAGTTGCAAGTTTAATGTATAAGTTTCATATTCAATGGTCATAGTTACAAGTACGATTTTCGAGGCAGATGCAATTGCATGTTATTGCTAAAGTACAAGTCCAATGGTTTCATTTTGCATGTTATTGCTAAAGGTTTCATCTTCGAAATATTGCATATTTATGATGAAAGTTGCAAGTTTAATGGTAGAAGTTGCATATTCAATGGTCATAGTACAGGTGCGATTTTCGAGGCAGATGCAATTGCATGTTATTGCTAAAGTACAAGTCCAATGGTTTCATTTTGCATGTTTATTGCTAAATGTTTCATCTTCGAAATATTGCATATTTATTGATGAAAGTTTCATATTCAATGGTCATAGTTACATGTGCGATTTTCGAGGCAGATGCAATTGCATGTTATTGCTAAAGTTACAAGTCCAATGGTTTCATTTTGCATGTTTATTGCTAAATGTTTCATCTTCGAAATATTGCATATTTATTGATGAAAGTTGCATATTTAATGGTAGAAGTTGCATATTCAATGGTCATAGTTACATGTGCGATTTTCGAGGCAGATGCAATTGCATGTTATTGCTAAAGTTACAAGTCCAATGATTTCATTTTGCATGTTTATTGCTAAATGTTTCATCTTCGAAATATTGTATATTTATTGATGAAAGTTGCATATTTAATGGTAGAAGTTGCATATTCAATGGTCATAGTTACAAGTGCGATTTTTGAGGCAGATGCAATTGCATGTTATTGCTAAAGTTACAAGTCCAATGGTTTCATATTGCATGTTTATTGCTAAATGTTTCATCTTCGAAATATTGCATATTTATTGATGAAATTTTCATATTCAATGGTCATAGTTACATGTGCGATGGTCATAGTTACAAGTGCGATTTTCGAGGCAGATGCAATTGCATGTTATTGCTAAAGTTACAAGTCCAATGGTTTCATTTTGCATGTTTATTGCTAAATGTTTCATCTTCGAAATATTGCATATTTATTGATTAAAGTTGCAAGTTTAATGGTAGAAGTTGCATATTCAATGGTCATAGTTAGAGGTGCGATTTTCGAGGCAGATGCAATTGCATGTTATTGCTAAAGTTACAAGTCCAATGGTTTGATTTAGCATGTTTATTGCTAAATGTTTCATCTTCGAAATATTGCATATTTATTGATGAAAGTTGCATATTTAATGGTAGAAGTTGCATATTCAATGGTCATAGTTACATGTGCGATTTTCGAGGCAGATGCAATTGCATGTTATTGCTAAAGTTACAAGTCCAATGGTTTCATTTTGCATGTTTATTGCTAAATGTTTCATCTTCGAAATATTGCATATTTATTGATGAAAGTTGCATATTTAATGGTAGAAGTTGCATATTCAATGGTCATATTTATGCGCCCTAGCACAAATGTTGAGTGGTTTTTTCTTAAAAATTATTTAATTTTTTGTTTTTCAAGTTTAAAATATTTGTTGCATCTTTTAAGGTTGAAAGTTGCATCTTAATGGAAAAATTACATTTTGATGGTGTGAAGTTGCATGTATTAGTTATATCTAATAATTAAAAATTATTCAATATCATGTTTATTTCTTCGATTCGATCTCGATTTCGTGTTTAATGATTATAAGTTAATACAAAATGATAAAACATCACAAATAATGACCACAGATAATTAATATTGATATATATTTTTATTATCCCTCGTTAATTACATATGTTAATTTAGCATGTATACGAGTTTTATACTTATTGTTTTCGCTTACTATTTGTATTCATTACGACTAGGGGTGGCAATTTTTGGTAAGCATTTCGTTTATTTATTCGATTCAATTCACTTTAAAGCGATTGTGAGTTTCAAACAATATATTCGTTTAATCAATGGGTCGATTCGATTTAAGTGTTTATTACAGTTATGGAATAGGAATTTAACATCATGAATACGTTTATTCGTTACTGAATCGTTTTATTATTTTCTTTGACCAATTAATATTAAATTTGGTTATAATTAATAGTAATGCAGATATTCACTAAAGTTAATGAATGGTTTCAAAATATGTACCAGAAACGTGGCAAATGGGCTGAGGCTTATCTGAAAGGAATTTTTTTTTGGTGGATGCGAACGACACAAAGGTGTGAGAGTTTAAATTCATACTTGTCTCGTTTCCTTAAGGTGAAGTTGAAATTGTATTTTTATTCGACAAATATATCGTGCATTGTACTGCATACGACATAAAGAATCTAAAGATGAGTTTGATTCGACCTATAGTAGTCCAGTTTTAAAGACACATCTACATAGCATCGAAAAACATTCTTCTGAGGTTTATACGAAGAATGTATTTCAATGGGTTCGGGAAGAGATAGCTTGTGAGTCATCGTTAATTATGATGACTTGTGAGAAGTCCATACGTTCGAATATCTATACAATTACTAAGTTTCAGCACCCGAGCCTTAAATGGATAGTTGTTTTTTATGTTGAAAGAGTGCACATTGCGTGTTCATGTAAGATGCTAGAGTCTTCAGGTATTCCATGTTCTCATATTTTGAAATTTGAATACCAAATTTTGAAAGTTGTTCACCGAATTGTTTAATGCAATCATTGGCTAATTTAAATGAGACATATACACATAGAAAATTAGAAAATGCTGTTGATAGATGCTTAAAACAAAAGCTAAACTGATGACCAAAAATAATGCCCAAATTCTTCATGCACTGGTGCATTAACAGCATTGCAACATGGTTGAGGGTTGGCCATTGATTCATTAAATGCTGCTGCAAGCTTCTGCTTCAACTTGAAGGAGTCATCAAGAGAGGACAAACTAATGGTAGCTGTTTTTTTTATCATAGGCATTTATTTCCTTAGCATCGACTGGTTGTGCAGCTTCAAAGTTAGGGACCGACGTCGGTTCATCAGTCGGACGCGCTTGTTCTCCATAAACATGGGAATTTAGCTCTAACAAATACTCTCCTAATTTATCAATCTTTTTTGTCAATTGGTCCACTTTATTTTCTATCAATTTCATGCATTGCGAGGTTTGTTTGGCATGTTCTCCTATAGTTTCCTGAATTCTTTGTAGGATTATCATAACTGGATCGAAATCTTTCGCACGTAAAAAACTGTCTTGTTGGCCACTCTCATTCCTCATGGGAACCTATTTATAATTTAAAAATAATAAGTAATTTGTTAATGATAACTTGAAGCATACCATAAAAGGAAATTATTAACTTAATTTAATATAATACCGCATTGCTCCGAAACCACCAATTTTTTTTTTTTATTTCCACGGCAGTCCACTACATGATAGGCCAACCATTCCTCGGTGAAGACACTGGTAAGTAGAAGACATATATAGAAAATCTGCCGAAACAAAGAAATGTCATAATCATAAACATGGACTGCATGGTGGTAGCACAAACATGACGAAATTAAAGAGATCAAATGTTATTCATTTCATACCATTAAAAATAAAACACATCCTTTAATTGAAGAAGTTTTGTTTTCATTGACCTTCTTCACTCCATTCCATAAAAACTGTAAACACCAGGTTGTCCAATTTTTAAATCTAATGGAGCTGACATCTTTCAATGCATGCAGGTAATATGGGTTGATGTACGTGGCAGGAGTAGGACATATGATAGTACTGATAGCAAACAAACAAAAAATAATAGAGAATTCATCATCTGCAGCGGTAATACTGCTTAGTCTCTCAATCACAATTGCTATTGGGATCCCTTTCTTACTAGTACAATACCGGGCTCTTAACTCAGCTATGTCCTTGTCGTCCCCGTAAGTCTCAAAGTTCGAACCCCCATCCCCGTAAGCAACTTTCTGTTCCAAGGTCATTTTCTTCCAATTCGTTCCTATGTGACATTTTATCTATAACCCAATAATATAGTGAAATCAAAAAATATATATAAGGTTAATAATCAAACTATAAAGTTAAATAACAAAGAAAAGTTAAATAGTTGATTGCATACCTCTTTGGTCACTTTAAGACCTTCTTCTTTCAGCCGCTTTGCTTCAGACTTGCTGTCGAGACAAGTCAAATTAATTTTGTATGTACATCATCAAATAAACTTATTTAACTATTGACACTATTTGGTTAACTAGTAACTTACTAATAATAGCACCATACGTGCTTGCCCGGTCCATGCGGTTGTTCGTTCGTTTCAATCCTCTTTTATTTAACCATGACGTTTACAACCAATGACAGAGATGATGGACTACGAATACATCAACAATGATAAGTAAATTAATATAAAGTTGGAAAAAAGCTTGACAACCACGAAGATCAATGGTTAATTTAATTTAAATAGAAGATCTTTTATATCTTCTATTGGAATCATGAAGATCAAAGGTTAGGTTAGGTTAGAATATAAGTGATTTAACTTAAATTAACAAAACTTACAGATTACACTAAAGCCAAAATTTAATTAAGCCAAGATTATTCATGCATAACATGATCACCGCATTCATACACACACACACATAAATATATTTAACTAATCTCATGCATGTTCCCAAACTTATTGATATTTACGCAATCGACGACCACTTAGCAATGAAACCTCCAATATGAAAGTCCACAGCTGCTTCTTTACCGCATATGGTTTATTTTCTCTTCGTTTGCAGTTCATTGAAAAAAATTTCCCATGTGGGGCAATGCACACCATAGAACAAAAAAAAAAACATTCAAGATTGCGAGCACTAAAAGCCTGATGCTCCAATGATATGGACAATATAATATTTCATAAAAACGGAATACCAAGCGTGTACACATTACAATGTTTCATAAAAACAGAATACCAAGTGGAATATTTCATAAAGAAAGAAACATAATCATCAATGGCAAAGTTTAGTAAAGTATGTTAGAAATCACTAATTGAAATTCCATGCATAACACATTACAATGTTTCTAGCAATTTCAGTTAAAAAAAGGCAGACATAAGCCATTTCAATTTAAATTAACTTGCTTCACATCATGTACTTAAAATCCCAAATTTAAAAAGCAGAAATCGATAAAAAATTATAAAAATGATAAATATTTGGTTCATAATTTATCTTCAGAGCCTTACAATAATTCCGCCTTCAATCCTCCAATCATTCTACTCAAAAACCGACTTCAATCCTCCAATCCTTCTACTCAAAAACCGACTTCAATCCTCCAATCCTTCTACTGAAAAACCCAAATCTGAATGCGAGTTTTCTGCATTCAAATAAAAAAAGAGCATATTTAGCCAAAAACCTAACAATTCATGAACAAGAAACCAAATTTAAGCAGACCTAGAACAGAGAATCAAGAGATACAGTGGAATGCTTTGAAGGAACCTGGAAATCAAGTTCTGGCATCACATAAAAATATAGGAATAACGTAGGAAGTACATTTAGTTATCATGCTGTCCGGTGAACAATCACTATCCACAACCCAAACCAATTTAAATGAAATCTAAATAGCAGCAATGAGGATAAACTAATACGGAACAAGCACAAAACATAACCCTATACATTTTACACTATTAGATTAAGTAATAGACCCAAAAAATACACGACTCATATCTTTATTCTCTTTACTTTTCCTCTGTTTTCTCACCAACCAAACACTACAAAACTTCTACATACCATTATCATAATAACCCTTGTCCAAAAATCCCCCAAACATGGGGTTTCAATAACCAACAACCACAAATCCCCACAAACCCATTTACAAAATGAAAAGCCACAAATAACGCCCAAAACCAAATCAAAATCCTAACAATCCATGGACAAGAAACCAAATTTAAGTAGACCCAGAACAGAGAATCAAGAGATACAGTGGAATGCTTTGAAGGAACCTGGAAATCAAGTTCTGGCATCACATAAAAATATAGAATCAGCGATGGAGAAGCAGGCGTCGGCTTCGGCGATTTTAGGGCACACATTTCCCTTCTTCTGTGAGACCGAGAGATCGTGAGAGTGAGAGTTGAGTGGAATTGATGACACAATTTTGGCTTTGTGAGACAGAGCGATAGTTCGTGAGAGATGGGGGGATTTTGTGAGAGAGGGAGATGAACAGGGAGAGACGAGAGGGAGATGAACATGGAGGGATTTGAGAGAGATGAGGGCTTTTTTTACTGTTATTTATCGGTTTTCCCGGTTTTTTTTTTCCCACTCTCCGTTGGATCAAGTGATCCAACGGTGGGGGTACCCAGGGGTATGTCATACCCTTGGGTACCACATATGCACCCCATATATATATTATATATGAAATAACATACTTTACGAAATAAATATGGCATTTCACAAATTGCATCAAAATCATTTTCGGCAAAGCTAGATAGTAACAAAATCCTAATCCTTTTATAAGAGAATCTTAATAGATTGGTTTTATTTTTAGAACAACAAAAGTGAGCATAGCTTTCATATATATATATATATATATATTTAAAAAAAATATATAAAAGTGATATGGTGAAAGAAAGGAAGCATAGATGAAGATGAAGGCAAGTGGGTGGCATGCCCAATGCCTTTTCTTGTGTGGTCTTTAATTTTTTCAAAATAAAATTTTTAAAAAAGGCTACTTAGAAAGTGATGATGCGGAATCCACTTGAAATATGATCATGCCGTGCCGGCTCATTTGCTAATAGTCAAATAAAATTGGTATAATAATATAATATTCTAACTATTTTTAGGGGAAAAACAAAACAGAAATCTCAAGCTCTCAAATCTATTAACAAGCAAATATATAATATTTAGATAGTTAATTGTTTGTTTGTTTTGTGTTTCAATATGTTTAAGCTATTAAATTTGTTCACAATATAATTTAAATAATATAAATTAAAAATTTATGTTTACTAATTATGAGATCTATCTTACATTCATCGATATTTATAAGAAAACTTACGATATATTCATCAGAATGTGAAAAATTAATGGCGATTTTAGAAAACATAACAATAATTTTTTTTTTTTGAAGTTAAATTATAATAAGCATATAACAATCAATGATCTATGAGAATTTAGATCAATACAATAACAATAATGTTTAAGAATCTATCTATCTCGCATTCATCAATATTTATAAGTTATTTTTGATAAATTTACAATTCAATAAGTAAAATATCATATTCAGATTTATGAAAACTTATGCCATTTTTCTATGTAAAAAGAAAGTCCTTAATATATATATATATATATATTTATATATATATATTTGGAAATGTAAAATGTGAAGCCTTATCATCCGTTGGATAAGGGACACGTGGCGCAATCCTTGCCGTTGTCCCAATTACTTCTATTTGCCAAACATATATAAAGTGTACTTAGGGTTAGAATTAGTAAAAGGTTTTCATTATTTGTATTCCCTTATTTTTGACTAAGTGTTAAGCCTATTTCCTAGTCCATGTTAGTGTAATCTTCAATTGGGTAATTTGAGAGATTGACACTTTTAGAGATTAGGGTTATTGTGAGATTTGGGGGAATTACAATTTGTAAACGGATTCAAGATTCTTGAGTAATCTTGATTTCTTAGTGCAGTGAGCTCTGAGTTCTTGGAGTTCAACGTGGATGTAGTCTGAATTCGTTCAGGCGAACCACGGTAAAATTCTTTTGTGTTTGTGTGATTGATTTCTTGATAATTGGCGTAATTGCTCTTGGTAATATAATCGGTTAAAAGGAAAGGAATTCTGGGCATGATCTTTAGTTTGATCATTACAGTGGTATCAGAGCATTGGGTTGGAAGGTAATTGACCTGAAGAACAAAATTTCTTTTTGGTTTGGGAGGTTAGTTGGAGTTACTGGTCTTTGAAGAAATTAGGGTTTCAAGAATTGAAGTTGCCGAGTTGAGAGATTGGGTGCATAGGCACTGCCGAGTTGAAAATAATTGGGTGTATAGGTGGTGCCGGGTTTGGAAGATTTGGGCAGTTTAGGGGCTGCCACATCGAAAGCCTTGGTGATTAAGACTCGACAATTGGGGTGCATAAGATCCTGTGTAGTCGAGTGCAGTTTACCGTGTGAAACCGAAATGTCGACAATAAAACTCGACATTGGCGTGTTTGACGGAAATGGGGATTTCACCACATGGAAGAAGAAAATTAGGGTTTTGCTTTCTCACCATAAGGTGGCCTTGGCGCTGGAACCGGATCCAGAAAAGTGGCCAAAGATGGAAAAGGAAGCGAAGGACGAAATCCTGGAAGAGGCTTACAACTTGATCTTCCTCCACTTGGGAGACTCAGTCATCAGAAAGGTTGATGGAATGGACACGGCCATTCAACTCTGGGGTAAACTCGAATCTCCTTATTCTGTTATTTCTGCTCCAAATTTAGTGTTCTTAAAAGGAAATTTGTTTAATTACAAGATGGACACAACTAAGTCTATAGATGATAATTTGGATGAATTCACAAAAATGACTCAAATCCTTAAAGGAACGGACCAAGCCCTAGGAGACTCTAGTGAAGCTATGATTCTATTAAATGCACTACCTGAAGAATATAGTGTCGTTAAGAACTCTCTACAGTACACATGAGTTGTACCTAGGCTAGACTTGGTGATATCTGGTATAAGGGCTAGATAGTTAGAACTTAGAACCAGTAGGAGAGGAGGAGCGAACTTATTCGTGAAAGGAAAAAATGAAAGGAAATATAATGGTCCGAATAATCATCAGACTAATAACCAAGAACCTAAAGGGAAGAAAAAGAATAATCAGGATAAGAATAAGAATAGTGACAAGAAATGCTATCATTGTGGAAAGATGGGACACCTTAAAAGAAATTGTTATAAGTTCCTTAGGGAACAGGAAAATGAAGGCAGCGCTATTGTGGCTGCCGAAAAGGGGTCGATGTGCCTATCCGAGGCATTGACTGTGTCTAGTGATCACATTAGTAGAGAATGAATTTTGGACTCCGGGTATTCCTTTCACATGAGTCCGTATAGGGACTGGTTTGTCAACTTTAGAAATTCTGACCAAGGCACTGTGTATATGGGTAATGACAATACTTGTAGGATACAGGGAGTTGGGGACATAACCCTTAAACTTCATGATGGTAAAGTTAGGATTCTTACTGACGTTAGATATGTACCTGACCTGAAACGAAACCTGATATCACTAGGAACACTAGATGAATTAGGTTTCACATATAAAACACACAAAGGAAACATACACATATCTAAGGGTAATAAACTAATCCTAACTGGTATAAAAAGAAACGGATTGTATGTTCTAAATGGCCAACATGTATTCTCGGATAAACCCATTTCTGCTTTAACTTCTAATGTTGATATGACTAATATATGGCACTTGAGACTTGGCCATATAGGCCAGAAAGGAATGCAGGTACTCAGCAAGCAGAGACAATTTGGAAAGGACCAGTTGAAGCCACTTGAGTTTTGTGAGATCTGTGTGTTGGGCAAACAGCACAGACAGAGCTTCCCAACTGGAATCCATTTGTCAAAGGCGAGTCTGGAGTATCTACATTGTGATCTGTGGGGACCAGCAAAGGTCCAGACTCATGGGGGTAAGAAATATTTCCTCTCTATTGTTGATGACTACAGTAGGAAGGTATGGACATTCTTACTAAAATCAAAAGATGAAACTTTGACTAAATTTAATGAATGGAAAGTATTGGTAGAAAATCAAACTAGTAACAAAGTAAAAGTCTTGAGAACTGATAATGGCTTGGAATTTTGTAATACTGAGTTTGATCAATACTGTACTAGTGAGGGTATCCTGAGACATAGGACTGTTAGAAACACCCCTCAACAGAATGGAGTTGCGGAAAGAATGAATAAAACCTTATTAGAAAAGATCAGATGTCTTTTATTTTCTTCCGAACTTCCGAGGGCCTTTTGGGGTGAAGCCCTCAATACTGCTACTCATTTGATTAACCTTAGCCCTAATAGTTCGGTTCAGTTTAAGACACCAGAAGAAATCTGGTCTGGTAGGGCTCATAAGCTTGCCCACCTTAGAGTGTTTGGCTGTGAAGCTTATGCTCACAAGTCCGTAGGTAAACTTGAACCGAGGTCAATCAAGTGTGTTTTCCTAGGATATCAAGAAGGGACAAAAGGGTATAGGTTATGGGAAAGGGAATCACCTGGAGTCAAAGTCATAGTTAGTCGGGATGTTAAATTCAATGAACTTTGTTTTCCTTGTAAATCTACTAACAAGAATGCAGATGCCTTAGAAAAGGATCTAGCAGATTTTGATCTTGCAGGTGGAGCTCAGATGCAGGTGGAGCCAGGGACATCAAAGACCACTGATCAAGTTGGTGACATGTCAGGCACAGAGACATCTGAGGACACCCAGCCCAGGAGAAATAACCCGGAGGAAAACAGAAATGAAGTAGCAGAGATACAAGAACAAATTGAAGAGGACACAGTAGATCAAGTGGATCAAACTGAGCAGCACGATGAAACACCACAAGACACATTGGCCAACTACCAACTAGCAAGAGACAGAAGTAGGAGGCAGGTAAAGCCTCCTACCAGGTATGATTACTCAACTAATGATTTGTATTTCTGTGCATTAATATCAAGTCATGAAATAAATGGGATTGAGCCTGCTGCTTAGGAGAGGCATTAAAGTCTACCCATAAACTTGAATGGGAAACGGCTACGGAAGAGGAGATGTCTTCTCTTAGGAAAAACCAAACATGGACTTTAGTTCCTAAACCTAAAAATAAAAAGTTGGTTGAGTGTAAATGGTTGTTTAAGGTCAAAGAAGGACTATTGCCTAGTGACCCTGTTAGGTTTAAGGCCAGACTTGTAGCAAAAGGATTTACTCAACGAGAAGGGGTAGACTATAATGAAATTTTCTCACCTGTAGTTAAATTTAAAACTATTAGAATGATGTTAGCTCTAGTAGTGCAGTATAATCTTGAATTGGAACAATTGGATGTGAAAACTGCTTTTCTACATGGGGAGTTAGAAGAGAAAATTTACATGTCTCAACCTGCGGGTTTCATTGATGAAAACCATCCTGAGTATGTGTGTCTGCTTAATAAATCCTTATATGGTCTTAAACAATCACCTAGGCAATGGTATAAAAGATTTGATACATTTGTGCTTAGTATTGGATTTATAAGGAGTAAATATGACAGTTGCTTCTATTTCGTGCTTGATGAAAAATGTCCTGTGTATTTGTTGTTGTATGTAGATGACATGCTTCTTATCTCTGAATCAATGCATGCTATTAACAATCTTAAGAAGCAGTTAAACAGTGAGTTTGACATGAAAGACCTAGGTAGTGCAAAGAGAATCCTAGGTATGACCATTGATAGAGATAGAAGTAAGAATTGTCTTAAAATACATCAATCCACATATTTGCAAAAGGTAGCATCTAGATTTGGAGTAAGTGGCTGTAAGCCGGTTAGTCAACCTCTTGTGAGTCACTTTATTTTGTCTAAGTCACAAAGTCCTACTAATAGGTCTGAGATGATAAAAATGGAAAGTGTACCTTATGCAAATGCTATTGGTTCTGTGATGTATGCCATGATTAGTACTAGACCTGATTTGTCTTATGCTGTATCTTTATTGAGTAGGTTTATGTCCAATCCAGGTGGAGCACACTGGAGTGCTTTGCAATGGTTGTTAAGATACTTGAATACTACTGTTGATTATGGCTTATGTTTTAACAAATCTAACGCTTTAGATTTGGTAGGGTATGTTGATTCTGATTTTGCAGGTGACAGGGACTCGAGAAAGTCAACTACAGCTTACTATTTCACACTTGGTGGAAATTGTATCAGCTGGAAGTCAAGCCCGCAACCATTGGTTACGCTCTTAACTACCGAAGCGGAGTATATAGCCATAACTGATGTGTTCAAGGAAGCAATTTGGCTTCAGGGTATCTTAACCGAAATACAACAGCTGCAGGGTAAGACAGTTGTGTATTTTGACAGTCAGAGTGCAATTCATCTGAGCAAGAATCCAGTACATCATGAGAGAACCAAGCATGTGGATGTGAAGTATCATTTTGTGCGGGAAATTATCTCAAGTGGTAAGATTGAGATTAAGAAGGTTCCAACCGAAGACAACCCATCTGACATGGGGACAAAAATTGTGGCTGCTACCAAACTCTCCCACTGCATGAAGCTGTTGCAGGTGGGGGTTGGCTGATCTTGCAGTCGACATGATCGATGATGGAAGAAGGTGAGTTTGCTGTGCTATCTTGGCCTTAATGTATCCTTGTGTATGATTGGGAGTGATATGTGTTTTTGGCTTCAAGGTGGAGATTGTAAAATGTGAAGCCTTATCATCCGTTGGATAAGGGACACGTGGCGCAATCCTTGCCGTTGTCCCAATTACTTCTATTTTCCAATCATATATAAAGGGTACTTAGGGTGAGAATTAGTAAAAGGTTTTCATTATTTGTATTCCCTTATTTTTGGCTAAGTGTTAAGCCTATTTCCTAGTTCATGTTAGTGTAATCTTCAATTGGGTAATTTGAGAGATTGCCACTTTTAGAGATTAGGGTTATTGTGAGATTTGAGGGAATTACAATTTGTAAACGGATTCAAGATTCTTGAGTAATCTTGATTTCTTAATGCAGTGAGCTCTGAGTTCTTGGAGTTCAACGTGGATGTAGTCTGAATTCGTTCAGGCGAACCACGGTAAAATTCTTTTGTGTTTGTGTGATTGATTTCTTGATAATTGGCGTAATTGCTCTTGGTAATATAATCGGTTAAAAGGAAAGGAATTCTGGGCATGATCTTTAGTTTGATCATTACAGGAAAAAAAGTAAATTTACTTAAATTCATAATTTTTATGTCCCTTGAAACAACTTTGCACTACGTGTGGGTCCATATTGCAATAATTCGTTTTACATATTAATCCTAATTGTAGGCTAGAATGAGATTTTTGCAAAATAGCTTTAAAAAAGGTGGAGTTTTTTCAATTTAAATATAGACTTCAAAATCTAAATCATTGATATCATATAATTTAATAATGAATAAATTGGTATGAATAAACACTATTTTAATTTTAAATATCTATCATTAATTTGATTAAATTTTAATTTTTAGATTTAAATAAAAAATTTAAATAAAAATATCGACGAGTTTTTAATTGTAACGGGACATCAAAGTGGGTGCGTTTATCATCATCATCATCACAAGTACGGCTTGTACTTTGGCTTTTTCTCTGATACTACACGTACACACCCGTCTGATTCCCCTATTTTCTTTTAGCATTTTATGATTTAGAATTAGAATTTTAATATTTGCAGCTTTTAATTTTAATATTTTATGATTTAGACCCATAATTATTTTATTATTATTAATCAATAAAAATTATAAAAATCCTATTTTATTATTTTATGAAAAAATGTGATTTCAGAATCAAACCAAACCCCAAAGTCCAAACAACAAATATAAAAAGACAAAGACTCATTCTTCTCCATCATCTCTTTACTTCTCGAATTAACTGAAAAAAGAAATTAAAAAAAAAAAAAAAATCAGATAATGGGCATCGAAGTAGTAGCGGAGTCCAAGAATTGGACGGCACTAATATTCACGTACGGAACGCTAAAATGCGGATTCTCAAACCACAACCTGATCCAAGATCTAATGGTGACAGGCGACGCCGTTTTTAAGGGAACCTACACGACATCGGAGAGGTACCCTTTAGTCTGCGGGCCCTACCGCGTCCCTTTCCTCCTCAACATCCCGGGATCCGGCCACCGCGTCACCGGAGAACTATACGCCGTCTCCGGCTACGGCCTGGACAGGATGGACGAGCTCGAAGGCACCACCCGTGGACACTACGTCAGGCTCCCTATAAAAGTGGCCGAGGCTGGGACCGAGGCTGAGGCCGAGGCTGAGGCGTATTTTGCGGAGAAGAGTTATGAAAAAGAGATGTGGAGGAAGAGCGGGAAAGTAGGGTTTCGATTTTACGGCGAAAAGGAAGCGAAAGGGTACGTTAAGAGGAAAGATCGCCCTCAGAATCTCTCTTTCTTGGACCATATTCGTATTTTTCTTTCTTCGTCTTCTACTGACTGATTGATTTTTATTCTTAATTATTATTATTAGTCAATAATTGAAGATTATCAATGTTGTGGAATGTATCGTAACGTGCTGTTAATTGCGTTTTTTTTTTTTTTGGTTGTATTGTTCTTATTGTGTGTACTCTTTCTTTCTTTCTTCCTCGGCATTTAGGAATATTTTGAAGGGAAAAATTATTTTGTCCGAATTTATGTCCAATAGATTAAATGATTAAAATAATAGCAACTTCAATATTATACCTAATTGAGTAATATGCTCACCAAATAATTTTTAGTATTTTTGTGATATCCCACATTTTCTTAATTAGTAAGATACATTGTGTTGATGGTGAATTTCAACCTGAGAAATTCTGAAGCATGAAGATGGGTATAATGAGGTTTGCACTTATGAGGATGAGAGATCAGATGAATGGTCTGAGCATGTAGTGCTGAGGAGCACCCGAGGGCAGGACTAGTTGATGATGATAGGTTGGGATATCGACGCCATCTGATGAAAAGATATCAGATCCGATTGTACTTGAGCATCTGCTAAGGCTGACCCGATGTGGTCCGTGACTACCGATCCGACCTGGGAGCTAGGTCAGATTCGGCCTTAGGAAGAACACCAACATCAGACTCTGAACTAAGCACAATATCAACATCTGAAATCAAAATCGACTTAGTAGGTCAGACTTGACAGAAGAAGCAACAGAGAGAATCGACTCGACATCATTCACCCCGGCACACCGACCCGGGGGTTTAGGTCAGGGCCGTATCCTCATATGCTTATATGCGAATGACGTAAGCCTTATATGAAAGTTTGAGCCTCCAAAAGGCTGGTATGATGAAAGTTCATCAGAGACTTCCCTTCTGACACACTAAATCGCGTGTGAGTAATTGAATTACATGATGTCACATGGGCAGAACGTGTTATAAAGGATAAATGTAGGAATGGTGATTTTTTGCTGACAGATGGTGGTTGAGTCAGAAGACCAGAGTTACTGTTTTCAGAGTGGTTGGGGAAAAAAAGCATGAGCGACAGTGACAGACTGACATAAGCTGACGTCACGAGTTGATGTTGTTAGTCAACTCTAAGCTTCCCAAGATCATTATCAAGCAATGAAAATAAGTGTGAATACATTCAAAAGGAGGTGCGGAATACTCACAATGAATGGTTGAGTCGATGCGGAGATGAACCAAAAATGAACTGCCCTCCTCCATGTTGCTCGGCAGTGAGCTGCTCAAAGTGTGGACTGCACGGCAGTGGGTGGTTTTCCTCCTCCAAGAATCGGCCATGGGTGATCCTCCATGGAAGCTCCAAGCTTGTGTTGATTCCTTGCTCATGAAAACACTTCCCTATTACCTTGGTATATCTCCAATGGTGTGCTAGCACTTGTGATTTTCTTTGCCACAAAAATCATCACATCTCTTCTTGCCATTTTCGGTCAAACCAGAAGAAAAACAGAAGAAATATGGCCTTTCGGCCGAGAGAGAAGAAGAGGAGCATTTTGGCTCCAAAACCGTGAAGAGAGAGAGAGAAAATAATAAAGTGTATTAGGTTTTATATTTCCAAAATAATTAACCATTTACTACTTTTTAATTTCAAAAAGACAAACATTAAATGCTTTCAATCATCTCACATCAACTCACTTCAATCAATCAAATGTCACATCACTCAAAGTTACATGTGATTTGACGCTTGATGTGACTTGTGATTTGACGCTTGATTTGACTTGCGTGCCGCACTCGAATTCGAAATGCGAATCCGCTCGCAAATAATCCCGGGCTCGGGTTCGCTAATTCCAAATTAACGATTTTTCCGTTGTGACGTAATTAAACGATTACGCCTAGCGAAATCACTATTCACATCGCTAACGAATTAATTCTAAATTAACTCGTTCGCCGAATTAAAATCTAATTTTAATTCCGCGTCGAAATCCAATTTCGTTTAATATATCAAATATATTATTTTATCGATTAATTCCAAATTAATCGTTCTCTCTCTTTAATTGATATTTTATCCCAGATAAAATATGTCCGTAATTAATCCCAGATTAATTTTCTCTCTCATTAAATTAATCCCAGATTAATTAAAGTGCGAGTTATACGTCATCGGTGAATCTTCGGGAAACGACCCATGAGATCCCCGGATATGTTGGCAGTAAATCGGGTCATCGGACTATCCGAACACGTAAGTACCTAGTACTACGTTTACACCGATTCACAAGACAAGGTTGGCTTCTAGCAAAGCGCCATGCCTACCCAATTCTCCAGAAACATGCTTACATGAATAAACGATCTATATCAGGCGTAGTATACGTGGTATTGCGTATTTCTGCCCAGTATCGGATGATCACGTGCTAGGTCTGGGGCTGGAATTGTGTCTGCCCCGTACGAAGCACATGTCGGATGTCTGGTAACTAGTCTCTATACCCAGCATTGGAGTATACAGAACCTGTTAAAGCCCTGGACGACCGCAACCAAAGTATATTGATTGTCGCAAGTATTAGCGGTGCAAGTCTCAGGTTAAGACCAAATACACCTACCCTGATTTCAGACTTCCATAGACACATAGTCATACTACCAATGGAATTCCGAGGGGGTCTATCCAGAGCGAAGCTATTTCCCGTACCATCGGTGAAACATAACCTCCTATTACACTTGCATAAGTATCATATACCCAAATATATGAGAACTATGCCATTGTGCCCTCACAACGCGAACAAGTGTAACACTAGTCTTTTACGTATTTATCGATGTCCAATCTCGATAATACTCTGACTAGGGATATTTAATGATTTATCCTTCGTGGACTGATACTGTCTCATATCATTCTCCGTCCAGGAACAAATCATAGGGACCTCCTATCATTTATACATCTATGTGATCTAATCACAAATGATAAGAGTGCAATCTCCTTTGTCACATAGTTAATTTGTACAACAACACCATGATTTGTACAAATAGTGACGCTATGGATCATAATTATCCAACAATCTCCCACTTAGCCTATAGCCAGTCACTCGAGTGTCTTACACCCGAACTATGTACGGTTGGCTCAAACTGCTGAGAAAAGGCTTTCGTCAGCGGATTTGCATGATTATCGTCTGATGCGATTTATACGATCATCACATCGCCACGATGTATGATCCGAACGAATCAGATGAATAGTCAAAGTATGTATCTGGATCGTTGATGAGACCATTAATTCTTTAGCCTGTGCTGACGCCTAGCTCAGCTGCTAACAGAACTATATCTAATCTAATTAGATTTGTTTATCGACCCAGAAGGCTTCTATTGCCGCCTCAGCTGCAGCAATAACCCGCATTTGTTGTTTATACGGTAACAGTATCTTGCTTGGAAGATTTCCAGCTCACTGTACCGTTATTCAAACTGTATAGTACCGTTTGCGACTTTTAGTCGTCTTTATCGGTTTAGGAAACTTACAGTAGTGATCCCAGTCACTTGAAGTTCTCATTCTCCACAGATAAGACAAACCTCCTAGTTCTCTAAGATACTAACGAATGTTCTTAACATCAATCCAGTGACTATCACTTGGATTGGCCTGATTGTGACTCCATATGCTCAAAGCGTATGAGACAGCATGTCACATATATTTTTCAATGTACAATTTCTCGAAGAGTTTTCTCGAAAGCCAAGCTTTCGCCGATTGTTATTATGGGAATATCATTTCCAAGAAATGACATATATTATCATTATTGTATAGGACAGCCATTGTCAGTGCGCTCCCACTAACCCTCTTATATACACAAGAATCTTTTCGTTTTGAATTAAATCATAAACTATTATGATTACATCAAAACGATAATTCCAAGAACTCAATGCTTGCTTCAATCCAAACATGGATTGAATAACCTGCAAACCTTGTTTGCTAGTTTTGGTACGACAAAATCGACAGGATGTTATAAACATCCTCCGAAAGGTTTCATTTTCAGGAAAGCGATTTTCGTCAAGCTGACATATTTCATAAATGAAATACGCAGCTTTAGCAAGCATTATCCAAATGGATTTACCGTGGCAACATGTAAAAGGTTGAATCGAAATCAATACAATGTTGATAACGATACCTTTCCGCTAAAAGCCTAGCTTTATACGTTGATATGTTGCCATCCATGTATGTCTTCTTTGAAGACTTATACAGTACCAATATGCACAATGCCTTGCGGTACATCAACTAGTATCCAAACTTGTTGATATACATGGAATCCATTTCAGACTCATGACACTGTCATAATAGAGAGTCGATACCTTGTATCACTTCCTCATACGTAGTCAGTTGGTATACCTCAATAAGATAGATATCTTTATGAGGTGAGATCAGAAACCCATACCCCAGGTTGTTTTCTGACTCTCTCCGACCTACGCGGTTCTTATGTATTCGAAGATTAATGGTAATAGTTTCATCCTTGATGAACTATTTTGTGTTCCATTATGATTCGATGCCTGGAATAGTATTACTCCAATTTTCATCGAGTTTTACTATCCTCCCACTTACCACTGCATATCGATATTCCTCTTAGGAAAACCGCATGGTGAGCAACAATTACATTGTTCTCTTGTGAGTTGTATAAGTACTATACTTAGGGTATCCCTAGGATAACCTACAATTGGCACTTATCCAATTTGGGTTTTAGTTTGGTATTATCCAAACATATGCCTAGCATACCCAAATATTCAGGAATATGAAACTCGGTTTCTTTCCCGTTCATATCTAATATGAAATCTGTCAAACAGATTTTTAATGGAACCTTATTTTAAATAAGTTCTGCACTGTTAAAGCTTATCCGATGAAGGAAATGGTAGCTCAGAGCGACTCATGATTAACCTTATCATGTCTGACATAATTCGGTTACTCAGTTCGGACACACCGTCACTTTGACGTGTTCCGGGAGGAGTCCTCATTGAAAGAATACTATACTATTTCAAGAATATTAGAAACTTATTGCTTAAGTATTTTCCATTACGGTCTCACCATGACGGTTTAATACTTTAGCCGATCTGTTTGTCTACTTCGTGTCGAAACTTTAAAAGTTTCTGATTTGTGTTTCAAAAGAGACACATAACCATAACGCGATGCCACATCCGTAAATGTCACGAAATATTCATATCCACATCTAGCCTAGCTAGATATGGGCCCACTTGCTTCACTATGAACTAGGGCTTACAGATCTGTGGCATTTGCACTTTTACCAAGTAAATAGTGTTATAGGCACATTGCCCAATGAACTAGATTCGTAGACTTTATTTGAATAGAATCAAATTAGTCCGCGTACCCACTCTTCAAAAGCGCGGATATACGAGTCTTGTTTATTGTGTCCCAGACAACAATGCCATAATTAAGTTTCATCTGATCAAATCAGTTCGAGCTATTTGTTTGTCTGTAATACGTTTGAGATTTATTTATATTCAAAATATAAATGCTGTTATTCACATCTAATGTGTTTATCTCAATATCATCCTTATATAATAAAACATTTTAGTGTTCTAGAATATAAAGGTCAATCCGCAACAGATTAAACACTGATATAGAGATAATGTTCCTAATCAAACTAGTTACATTATAACAGTTACCAATTTTAGGTACACACCCGAAGGTAGTTCCTAAACATAGGTATCTACGGTTAAAACAGCGACTTTCCTCCCGTTTCCAATTCGCAGATTAATCTCGATTGAAGTCAGTATCCTGTTCAAAACAGATTATGAACATCAATATATATATTTATGTACCACACTAAGTATTTAAAATCCAATTTCAATACTCGTCTTCAATTCCTTCATGTCTGCTTTGTCCAAACGGCAGTCACGTTTCTGCGATCCCGTTTGCCACAATTTAGGCAGATTTTTGGGATATGTCCTTTATCTTCCCATAAGATTATAATGATTTTGCCTTTGCCAGTTTCCATATTCCAGAAGCCTTTGGCCAAGCCTCGGCTTTCTAGAATATCGAAGTAAGGTGCGCCTTGCGCTACTTGCCTTATTGCAAACTTTGACTTTTATCTCTTTGAGAATAGTCATTAACTCTCCAAGAATTTATTATTGCAATTTCTAAACTTCTAAAATCTAAGAGTAGATTTATGAAGATCCTTCAATTTCTATATCATACTTTAAGGATCTAATCCTTAGTTCTGATTAAGAAATTAAGGATTCTATTGACAAGTTAATGGATTAAGCATTTAAGTCATCATTACATGAATATTCCAAATATCATGCTCTACTATTTGCTTAACTCGGGGGTTAGGCCTAATATGTTATTTTATCAAATAAAGTAACTTATTATTTTCCAGGACATCCTAAAACATTATTCCCAATTTGAAAATTAAACAATTTAAATACATTTTCCTTAGGATCTCGTTTTAAACGTATCTTCCAATTTTACTTGATTTTAATAGTCCAACTATTTAATCAACGATTAAGGTACTATTATTATAATGATTATTATAGTCCAACTATTTTAATCAACTATAATTAATTAAATCAAATATATTGATTATTATAATCCAATTATATAATCAACTATAAATGAATAGTTTTGAATATAGTCCAACTATTAATTAAAAACAACAATTTAAATATTAGTCCAACTAACATTTAAAATATTTGACGAATGATATTTTTTTTGAGCGCGTATGGCAAGTAATTAAACGAATATTGCAAATTCAATTCTTGCCACCCACTATTTTGAGTATCTAACCCTCTGTCGAGTACTCGGGAAACTGTGTTTCCTAGCGGGCTAGGATCCCGTTAAATATCACACAATCTTGACTTTGGCCAACAAATTGTATGATAATTAACTAGGTAGATCTCTAAGATCGATTGGATCCAATCCAATTCCTAGATCCGGTAGGGGGACATCCAAGTCCGTAACATATATCTTATATATGCCAATACATCCAATGTATTACCTAACCTTTTTCCTCTGAATCAACTAAGCTTTGGATTTGGCACAACAAACTTAGTGATCCCAGTCAAGCGCGACCCATTGACCATGTAAAGCTTCGTAATCAATGTTGATGGACAAGAAGTGGTCTTGACTTTGGCCAACAAACCACAACTTGGACAAGACACCAATATGTAACAAAGCCTTCGTGATTCAAACACATCCTCGACGGACAAAGGCCTGACTTTGGCCAACAAGCCAATGCCAGTCTCGGATCTTGAGTGAGAATCACTCAATGGAAGGAAATACGCTTAATATTTTGCGAGGGTTTTTCGAGTGCAATTGGCAACCAATTTATTATCTTTGTTAAGGTCTCATCATGATACACCCTTAAGCATGCATTCTAACACATAATAAAGCGCATATGATAAATAATAATGATATGCAGATGGATACTTTACACATTGATCCTAGATCAAATCTCTTCCTTTCTCTCTCCAGCTAGCACATGTATTACTTCTACCCGTTACACTACACTTCTAAAGAAACCTCATTTACATTGAGGGGAATAAGTGAGAAGAGAATACAAAGAATTGAGAGGTAATAAGGCTGGACACGCAGGTCCAATTAATAAATCAAATTTATTACAACAATTTCTAAAATTGTCCCACCCATCTAATATCCATCCGATATACATTATTCATGCATCGCAACCATGTATTCACACAAGCATGTTATCAATCAATCTAATCAAATTAATTAATCTGATAATTAGTGACCATCCAATGTTCATACAACGATTTGATTTTGTTCGTGTCAAACTCGTTTTGCGAATAAGTACTTAAAGTACGAATTCTCGAATTAAATTAACTACATAATTAAATCCAATTTAATATGTATTTAATCCTAATTCATTATTTAATTCCAAATTAAATATTACACTTTATTAATAAACCTTTACGACTTAAATTCCAAATTTAATCGTTACGAGTCTCAAAGCCCGATTAATATCCAATATTAATTTAATTAAAGTCCAATGGGCTTTTAATTTATTTCTTAAGGCGTGGACTTTTGGTCAACTCGGGTCAACCTAAAAACCAAAATCCAATCCGGGAGTTACCCTATAAGCCCAGAAATCAATTTAGGCCCATTAGTCCCAATTAAACTTTAAAGGTCCATTAAGTCGCATTTGGGCTTTATGGAAGCGGTTTTGGGCCTAATTGGATCTAACCAACTTTGCCTAAACCCAACTTTGTACAACAAAGCTCAATAAGCCCAATAACAACATAACAAGCCCAAATCCAATTTTAAGCCCAACTAATTTATTCAAAAAATTCCAAATTTCTCAATTAAATTACCTAAAGTGTATAGCATTATTAATTACCCAAATCAATATTTCCAAAACACCAAATTTGTCTAATTAATCATGTTTATCATCATTGAATCATGTCCAACATAATTTGATAAAAATCAAACCCAATAAACCATGCTTTATTCTCGTAATTTGGGGAAATTATGCCCAATTTGAATTCAATCCAATTAAACCCAATTAAACATAAAATCAATATCCCCAATTGATTCTAACTCATCCAATGAATCAAAAAATCAAAATTCCAAGACAATTTAGGGTTCATGTTTTTCGGCCAACACACCAAAATTGGGGAAAATTGTTCCAAACACTTTTTCATCAAATTGATCCAATCAATCATCAATTCAACAACATTTAAGTATACTAATTCATCCAATTTCATTAAATCATGCCTAAATTCGTTTTACCCAATTTTAACCATAAAATCAATTTCATGCTCAACCTTAGCTCAAGATACCATTGTTGGTCAACTCTAAGCTTCCCAAGATCATTATCAAGCAATGAAAACAAGTGTGAATACATTCAAAACGAGGTGCGGAATACTCACAATGAATGGTTGAGTCGATGCGGAGATGAACCAAAAACGAACTGCCATCCTTCATATTGCTTGGCAGTGAGCTGCTCAAACTGTGGACTGCACGGCAGTGGGTGGTTTTCCTCCTCCAAGAATCGGCCATGGGTGATCCTCCATGAAGCTCCAAGCTTGTGTTGATTCCTTGCTCATGAAAACACTTCCCTATCACCTTGGTATATCTTCAATGGTGTGCTAGCACTTGTGATTTTCTTTGCCACAAAAATCATCACATCTCTTCTTGCCATTTTCGGTCAAACCAGAAGAAAACCAGAAGAAATATGGCCTTTCGGCCGAGAGAGAAGAAGAGGAGCATTTTGGCTCCAAAACCGTGAAGAGAGAGAGAGAAAATAATAAAGTGTATTAGGTTTTATATTTCCAAAATAATTAACCATTTACCATTTTTTAATTTCAAAAAGACAAACATTAAATGTTTTCAATCATCTCACATCAACTCACTTCAATCAATCAAATGTCACATCACTCAAAGTGACATGTGATTTGACGCTTGATGTGACTTGCGATTTGATGCTTGATTTGACTTGCGTGCCGCACTCGAATTCGAAATACGAATGCGCTCGCAAATAATCCCGGGCTCGGGTTCGCTAATTCCAAATTAACGATTTTTCCATTGCGACGTAATTAAACGATTACGCCTAGCGAAATCACTATTCACATCGCTAATGAATTATTCTAAATTAACTCGTTCGCTCGAATTAAAATCTAATTTTAATTCCGCGTCGAAATCCAATTTCGTTTAATATATCAAATATATTATTTTATCGATTAATTCCAAATTAATCGTTCTCTCTCTTTAATTGATATTTTATCCCAGATAAAATATGTCCGTAAATCTACTCCTCGAACAAACCTCCCCCAAGCAGTGAATTTGTTTGGTTAGTTGGGAATCAAAGCAAACTTGGCAAGCAAAAAAAAACAGAGGAAACAAAGGTTTGACATGGTTCGACGAAGAGTGGCTCCAACCTACGTCCACGGGAACAAAGAAGGGAAATTTTATTACAAGCTCTGGTCAAGACCGACCAGCTTTCTCTCTTTATCACTAAGCTTTTTAGAGCTATTTTATAAGTTGTGGAATGTAAGAAATATTAACCCTTAAATTTGAGCTTTCAACCCCCTTATATAGGCTTCTAAATCTATTGTTACATCTGTTGGACAATTATGACCCATAGCGTCACTATTTGTACAGATCATGGTGTTGTTGTACAAATTAACTATGTGACAAAGGAGATTGCACTCTTATCATTTGTGATTAGATCACCAAGATGTATAAATGATAGGAGGTCCCTATGATTTGTTCCTGGACGGAGAATGATATGAGACAGTATCAGTCCACGAAGGATAAATCATTAAATATCCCTAGTCAGAGTATTATAGAGATTGAACATCGATAAATACGTAAAAGACTAGTGTTACACTTGTGCGCGTTGTGATGGCACAATGGCATAGTTCTCATATATTTGGGTATAGGATACTCATGCAAGTGTAATAGGAGGTTGTGTTTCACCGATGGTACGGGAAACAGCTTCGCTCTGGATAGACCCCCTCGGAATTCCATTGGTAGTATGACTATGTGTCTATGGAAGTCCGAAATCAGGGTAGGTGTATTTGGTCTTAACCTGAGACTTGCACCGCTAATACTTGCGACAATCAATATACTTTGGTTGCGGTCGTCCAAGGCTTTAACAGGTTATGTGTACGCCAATGCTGGGTATATTGAGAATCGTAGTGTGTTGGGTGTGATGTCAAGACGGAAATGTCACTCCAGTCATATGGAGATGATGGTCACGTAGGATACGGTACTAGTACTCTTAAGTACTGCAGTCATCGGGATAAAATAACAAGGTCATGTTTATCCGATTATAGAGACTAGTTACCAGACATCTGATATGTGCTTCGTACGGGGCAGACACAATTCCAGCCCTAGGCCTAGCACGTGATCATCTGATACTGGACAGAAATACGCAATACCACGTATACTACGCCTGATATAGATCGCTTATTCCTGTAAGCATGTTTCTGGAGAATTGGGTAGGCATGACACTTTGCTAGAAGCCAACTTTGTCTTATGAATCGGTGTAAACGTAGTACTAGGTACTTACGTGTTCGGATAGTCCGACTACCCGATTTACTGCCAACATATTCGGGGATCTCATAGGTCGCTTCCCGAAGATTCACCGATGACGTATGACTCGCACTTTAATTAATCTGGGATTAATTTAATGAGAGAGAAAATTAATATGGGATTAATTACGGATGGATGGAGAAAATGAAGGAGAACTTGCGGATAAAAAGGGAAGGGACCCAAACCTTCCTACATGCCATGATGGAGAGAATTGAAAAGTTGGAAGAGGGAGCGACGAGAGAACAGACGCAGATAGGTTCCAATCGAATGAAGGAAGATATCGCCGATAGTAAGAGGCTGGCCACTATCGAAAGGGAGCGAACAACTAGGAAAAGGAAACCCAACAAAGTGGGGGTCAGAAGATCGTGATAGAAAAGAGCCAAGGTTGGATACTCTTTGCCACAAAGTTAGCAGACGAAAGAAACCAGGACCCAGCCAACAGGGGTTCAAGCCTTCAATCTCGAGAAACTTGGCTACAAGACTAACATCCCCGCGTAGAGTTTGGTGCCCTAAGGTTATCAGAGCATGTATGGGTTAAAGATAGCTGCGGTACTACGATACCTTCTGGGTTCGCATAGCATGGTGAAGGCCCACATGCCTCTGTGATATTTTGTAGCCTCGGGATATGCCTAACACGGGGAAGATAAATGCTCATGTGGCACTTGCCGTCCCACTTCAGACCTATCAAGCATAGCACGGGGAAGACATGAAGGCCTCTGTGGCATTTGCGGGATTGGGGTTTTTTCCTAGTATAAGGACATTCCTTATGGCGTTGGTCACCCTTTCCATAGCTCGATTCGTCGGGACGTTGGATTGTTAGGTTCAAAATTATTGTTTTGGGAAACTTGAGGCAGGACGTTGTCTTAAGTTCCCTCGTTGTTTCTTTTGGGTCGGTGCGGGGCATGTGATACGTCACTTCCGTTGTCATTGTCTTTTGCTTTTTTTTTTTTATTTTGCTGGACGACTTAGTGAGGGACGCCATTACCAGTGTCCATGGATATGGCTGGAGGTTGGAGATCTCCCTTCTCGGCCAAGTGTTGAATGACATATAGAGAGAACATTCCCTTATGGCCAAGTGATTATATCGGCTCAGGGTCAGTTATGTCCTGCCGAGGCCTTATCATGCTTGTTGGCATGGATGTGGAAGGTGGTCATGCAGAAGACTACTCTATTTGAAGAATTACGAATCTGCTAAGTGATGCATCCTAAGAATGGAATTGTGTTATGTGGGGCTCATATGCCAATATCTGTTTATGGTATGATCGCTCAGGGGAATAGTTGTAATAACTTTAGTTAAATTTACCAAATGTTGATTAAAGTTGATTATGTCAGCATGTTGAAATGGAAGTTATCCCAGATCGGGTCTTTATTCGGTGTATGGTTCAATAAAAGAGAAGCAAATGCAAAAAATTATATTTTCATTCATAAGTATTTACAAAAGGCCTCATCGGGGTTACCCACATACAAAAAGAGGGAAGAAAATGGAGCATAGGTTTAGGCAGAGGGACCAGGTGCATCTTCAAGAGGGGCAGCAGCAAATGACGAGGGGATGAGATCCCATTAAGTAGAAGGCACCAATGATACTGGTACAGGGTTTTGATGGCTTCGGGTTCTTCTAGGGTAAGGCGAAAGGCCCCTTCTTGTGTAATTTCCCCATTGGCCACCTTCAAAACCTTATGAAGCATCTCTAAGTCGAGGTCGGGCTGCGTCAACTCAAACATTTCGATGGATTCTTCCAGCCCTTCTATTTTTGCCTTATGCCTTACGGCCTCCGAATGTTTGGGCAGCTCGGCCAGTATGCTTTTTCGCTCTTCTTGGGACTTGGCCAGCTCATCCCAAGCCTTCTCCAGCTGATCCGTTTTCTTTTGAAGCTTGCGCTTGGCTGTGGTGGTTCGCCACCATTGGAGCTTGAGCTCGTCTCCTTTTTAGGTAACCTCAGTATTGATCTCAACCTCATCTTTCTTTGTAATTTCTGAAGCTCGGCGAAGGAAGGCAACCTCAGCCTTGGTCCCCTCATCAGACTGTCTGAGGTCTTGGATCTCTGCCTTAGCTTCCTCAAGCTATTTTGACAACTATTTCTCCCTCCCAGTCAGGCGACTCTAGAGTCTTTGGGCCTGACCCCCCTCAGAAAGGGTGCTCGTCAGCACATTCATTGTCGTGGCCAAGAGATAAGCTAGCTGCACAATAGAAAATGGGATCAGTATGGCAGAATGGAAGAATGATATATTTACAATGGGGAAGTCTACTTTACCTTTGCGTGCAAACGGTCGGTTCTTCCGATGACATCCTCGGGGGACAGGTCCTCATAAATCGTAGCTTGGTCGATAGTCACATGTTTGGCCATGAAATTGATGGTCGAGAGAAGACAGGCTACGCCCCCCTCACGTCATCTGTGAAGTTATTTATCCCCACCAGTGGAGTGCCCTCTTGATCTGGAGAGGGGGCGGCCAGGGTTTTGCCTTTCCTGCCGATCGTTTTCCTCATCAGAGCTCTCTCAGTAGGCTTTTCATCCTCTTCGCCCCCGACCTGGTGGAAGCGTCTTTTAGATGGTCGAGAGGGAGCAAGTGTAGCTTGGGACGGTTGAGGAGTACTTGTGGTTTGAGTTGGCTGAGGAACACTTGAAGTTTGGGTTGAAGAGGTCGGTATTTAGCTGGTTTTGGGGGCACTTGAGGGCCTGGGTGATGGAGCAGCTGCATGAGTTGATTTTCGCCTAGCTTTTGGCGGGATCGGGATAATAATCCGATGTCGAGCGCTGCTGACCTACCCCGTGAAGTCCACAAAGACTCCCGAATAATATGGATGAGGCTTTTGAAACTAGACATTCCTGTAAACAAAAGAAGACAGTAAGAACATGAAAATGAGCAAAACAACAAAAGAAAATAATAAGGTAGCAAACGTGACGTCAGTAGGTCGGTTAAAACTTCAGATATTTTATATCGTACCGCAGGTGTATGACAAAGCAGTAAACTTCAGAAAATAACAAGGCATCCAACGTGACGTCAGTAGGAAGGTTTCTGCTCAGCTATTTGATTATTGTAGCCAGTAGGAGGTTGCAAGACATTCTCTGTATTGACATATGACAAGTTCAGATGATAATAGTTTGGCACATGATTGCCTCTATAGTTGTTGAAGTTCCGATTGTTCACATACTGGACTTGCTCATATCCTCCATCAGGTAAAATCATTATGTTAGCAACATCAGCTTCAATAGATGGTCAGCCATGTTGGTTGGTCAATGCTGCTAGATGAGTTGTGAGGGATGACATTTGAGGTGTAAGTGCAACAGTAGGATCCACCTCATATATACCCGCCACCTTAGGCACAATAGTCCGTTCACTTGGCCATTGGAAGTTGTTAATGGCCATTTCTTCTAACAAATTATAGGCATCCTCAGCTAACTTCTTGAATAGAGCCCCCCAGCTGCTGCATCAACCATCATCTGATTCGAACCATTCAGCCCATTATAGAACAACTGAATCTGTACCAAGCCTGCATAATCGTGTTGTGGGCATCTTCGGTGTAAATCCTTAAAGCGCTCACATGCTTCATACAAAGTCTCAGTCTCCAGCTGCTTAAATATACTAATTTCTGCTCTCAGTTGAGCTGATTTAGCTGGTGGAAAGAACCTCTCAAGAAATTTCGTGGCCATATCTTGCCATGTCTTGATACTCCCCATCTGTATTGATTGAAGCCAATCCCACGCTTTATCCCGTAAAGAGAATGAGAATAAGCGTAGCCTGATAGCCTCTTTAGTCACGCCATTCATCTTTATGGTGTCTGCGATCTCCACGAACATCCTTAAATGCATGTTGGGATCCTCTACAGCTGAACCCCCAAACTGATTCTTTTGCACCATGTTGATCAATGAAGGTTTTAGCTCAAATGTGTTAGCATTGATTGGCGGATACGAAATCCCAGAGTAATTATCATCTATGACTGGCTTGAAGTGATCTCTGATTGCCACCTGACTTGGATTATTCTTTCTGTTTTCAGCCGCCATTTCTTCAATCAAATAAAAACACAACAAAAATAAAACTTAAAAAAAATAAAAATATAAAATATCTAAATTAAAGCTAAGGTTGTTTAGTAATAGTATTAATGGGAATTAAATTAACAATCCTCGGCAACAGCGCCAAAAACCTTTTGTGATATTTTATATCGTACCGTAAGTGTATGGTGTCAAGTTTTAGTATAAATCAGTGAAAAAGTGTCGAACCCACAGGGATTGTGTTCAAATCACACTAAGTACTATAATTAATACGCCTAACTTTATTTAGACAATAATTAAATTAAGAATAATCTGAAGTTAAGACTAAAAACTAAATATGCAAGATATTAAAACGTTAAATAAGATAAACCAAGATGAGAGAAATTATCGAGTCTGATTTCACCTAGTTATCCCCTATGTATTTGTTATGTCAATCAATCATTATTCTGTTGCATTGTTTATAAGTCAAGAATCCTAAAGTATTCAACTCCCTCTCCCGAGTAATAGTGAAAGTATTATCAATTACAGACTTCAATATCCATATAAAAATCTAGTAATCAATAACTCATTACGTACTATGATTCTATGTTAACGACTTCAAAGGAACTATAGATTTTTCTGAACTCTATAAAACTCCTAAGTTATAATCTCTAGATCCTATTCAAAATCTCTCTCTCCCGAGCGATAGATTCTAAACATTCATCATCTAAAATTGTGGCCAACAATCAAGAAGCATTAAACGCAAGAGAATATAAATAAACTGAATTATAATTTCATAAAACTCAAATTGGCAATCAATACATAGGTTCAAACATTGGCTACATCATCCTCTAGAATTATAAATTTAGTTCATGACAAAAGATAATAACAAGGAAAACATGGTCATGAAACTAATAGAAATCATCAGAGTTAAAGATAAAAAACTAGAAGATTAAACCCGAATTGAATCCATTCGTCTTCGGACGTCACCATATTTATCTCCTCTTGTCGCTCTTCAATCTTTCCTCTTGTATCTCTCTAAAATATGTGTTTTTTTTTTTATTTTGTGTTGTGTATTAGCCTCCCTCCTTTTAGTTTTGGACGAACTTATGTATTTATAATATAGCATTGGGGTTCTTGTGCATCTAAAAACCCTAAAATTGGTGTTCTGGGTCGCTGCGGGGCGTCGCGGCGCCAATTTCACTGGATTTTGCATACAGGTTTCGCGAAGGCGCGTCGCGACGCACAGCCATGCCGCTTCGCGATGCGTGGCAGACTTTCAGTATTTATGCTTTCTACGTTTCTACTCTTCCCGCGTGCTTCCGATGCGTCCTAATTATCCCAAAATACGTATAAATGCCCCAAGATCCATGTATTAATGCTTCCTACGAATAAAAGATAAAAGAACTGCAAAATACATTAAATGATACGAAAACTAACAAAATAGTAAGCTAAGAATGCATGAATAAGTGGGTATAAACCACATTTATCATGAGCGCTGCTGACATGCCCCGTGAAGTCCGCAAAGACTCTCGAATAATATGGATGAGGCTTTTGAAACTAGACATTCCTGCAAACAAAATAAGACAGTAAGAACATGAAAATGAGCAAAACAATAAAAAGAAAATAACAAGGCAGCAAACGTGACTTCAGTAGGCCGATTTAAACTTATCAGTCTGCCTGGACTGGGGTGGTGGAGAGCTCGGGGTGAGGCCCGAGTTGGCAAGGGCAGAAGGATTGACGAGGTCCATGTAATGACCTCTGAATTCAAGTGTCTTCTTTACCATGGCCCGAGCCCCGTGGTGGATTTTTGGAAGGTCACCCCAGCAAGCTATAAAAGGCTAGGAAGTTAGTAGATTATTAAAGGTCAATGAGAAGGAAAAAAAGGTCGGGTCATTTCCTCCAATTCAGAAGATATGGGGGATTTTGATGTGTCGGCCCTCCGCCCACTGATGCTTTTGACACGCTCAAAAAGTGGTTCTTTACTCCCAAGTATAAGAGTGTCGAAGTAATAAAATAATCCGGTAAGACCGGGGTCGATCAACATGGAATAGATTTAGTAAAATAAAATAATAATTTGAGTGAAAAATAAAAAGATTGAATTCTTTGATAGGATTGAAAATTTTAATTTACACTGCAACAAAAAAATAAAATATTGGGGCTAGAGGATCCACCTTTAATATTTCAAATTTAGAAATCTCACTTTTTATAATAAATAAATTGTTATTTTTACCCAATTAATTTATTTCAGGAATTAATTATGCCAAAATAAATAAAACCAGCCATATAGGCGGTAGTAACTTTGTCTATAACAAGTCCAGTTAGGTACTCAATTATGTCAAATAAATAAAACTAGCTATATAGGTGGTAACAAAGTTTGTCAATAATTAATCCAGAATTAAATTAAATATTAATCATTAGATTACAATTTATATATTATAATATAATTGAGATTAATCTAACTTTTCATATTAAAAGCTTCACCGTTTACCCTAGCGAAAGGAAATTAGATACTCATAATATGAATAAAAACATGCATAATTTTATTACTGAAAGAAAAAGAAATTACAAGAAAAAGCTTACAAAAATAAAACACACAAGAGCTGGATCATTTCACAAAACCTCAGAGAGAATTCTATGGAAGAAGCTGAAGAAAATGAGGTGTTGTACACCTTTATTTTTTTTAAGCGAGATGCTTGACACCTCAATTATGATTTTGTAAATTTCTTTTACAAATTTGACAAAATTTTCAAAAGACATTTTAACATTTAGCAAGATTTTTCAAAGGCTATTTGTTTTCATTTGATAATTGTCCAACATTTTACTAAATTTGTCAACCTTTCACTTTCGGTGGATTATTTCATTTTTTTTATTTTTTTATTTTTTATTTTTTTTTATTTTTGTTTTGAAATTTAATAATTACATATAACACACTTTAGATTTTTCATCAATTTTCGGTTTTGATAATTTCAGAATTAGAAACTCTTGTGAATAACAAGGTTGTAGATATTTAAGTATTCTTTCATCTGGAACTAGAATCACTTCAATCCGATATCAGAGTAAAAAGTTATGTCCAAAATATGAACATTGCACATGGCTGAAATTTCTGAAGTTGTACACTGTTAGAACGCCCTATTAAATTTCTGGCCTCCAAAATCCAAATGTCAAGTCCATTTTTCTAGATATGCATCTAAAATATTATTTCACCTACATAAAAATAAAAATCACAATAAAAATATATAAAACATAAATTTAATTAATATGCTAAATTAAAGGTATTAATGAAACTACAAGTGTAAAATGATTGATTTTTTCTTTTAATAAATGTGCACTTTTTAGTTTTCATCACACTCCCAACCAGCTTATTATTAGTCCATTAGTAATTTAAGCGAAAAAACTTTAAAAAGACAAATTCTTATCCAAATTAATAATAGTTTTATTTCTTTCTAAATGATCAAATAAATAAATTCTCATGTACTTTTTTACCCTTCTTCCATACACAAAAAAAACAAGGTATTAATCAATTCATCGTGCCCACAATATCCACAGGTCTCGTTGAATAGAGAGTAATATTTTTGTCCTAAAATTATATTAGAATTCACACCATTTGGCAATGAAAGTTTATTTATAAATACAAAATAGATTATTATTATTATTATTATTATTATTATTAATTTTTAATGATTCATCATCAATCCTTGTAACGAGCTTTGTGCTAGTGACACCCAAATCTGTTGGCTTTAGGGTACTAGGTGTTAAGAAATCCCTACAGACTTAATTGCTCGGATCTCAAATATTAATAAGAAAAAGTGTCTGATTTCCTTAAGCTTTCTCTTTAACCCATGTAACGAGCTTTGGGTCATTGACTTCCAGACCAGTTGACCTTAGGGCACTAAGTGTTAAAACACTCATACGAACTTAATTGCCCATGTTAGAGAGGCTATGAAATCGAACTTATTCACACAGTTTTTTCTTTTTACAAAACTCAAGCTCTATCGTTTTACGCGAATAATTTTGCTTTCCGTTTTTTTAAACTCAACACCTCATTTTGTTCAGCTTCCTCCTTAGAATTCTCTCTGAGGTTTTGTGAAGAGATCCAGCTTTTGTGTGTTTTATTTTTGTAAGCTTTGTCGTGTATTTTCTTTTACAAATTTGACAAAATTTTCAAAAGGTATTTTAACATTTAACAAGATTTTTCAAAGGCTATTTGTTTTCAGTTGATAATTGTCCAATATTTTGCCAAATTTGTCAACCTTTCACTTTCGGTGGGTTATTTCATTTTATATTATTTTATTATTATTTTTTTTTTGAAACTTTAATAATTACATATAACAAACTTTGGATTTTTCATCAATTTCGGTCTTGAAAACTTCAGAATTAGAAACTCTTATGAATAACAAGGTTGTAGATCTTTGAGTCTTCTTTCATCTGGAACTGGAATCATTTCAATATGATGTTGGAGTAAATGTCCAAAATACGAACATTATACAAGGTTGAAATTTCTGAAGTTGTACACCGTTAGAACACCATATTAAATTTCTTGCCTCCAAAATCCAAATGTGAAGTCCATTTTTCTAAATATGCATCAAAAATATTATTTCACATACATAAAAGATAAAAATCACAATAAAAATATATAAAACATAAATTTAATTAATATGCTAAATTAACGGGATTAATGAAACTACAAGTGTAAAATGATTAGAGTTCATAACGCCCTCAATCAACTTATTACTAGTCCCTTAGAAATTTAAGCGAAAAAACTTTAAAAAGACAAATTCTTATCTAAATTAATAATTATTTTCTTTCTTTCTAAATGATCATATAAATAAATTCTCATGTACTTTTTACCCTTCTTCCATACACAAAAAATAATGTATTAATCAATTCATTGTGCCCACAATATCTACAAGTATCGTTGAAAAGAGAGTAATATTTTTGTCCTAAGAATATTAGAGTTCACACCCTTTGGCAATGAAAGTTTATTTATAAATACACAAACAAATTATTATTATTATTATTATTATTTTAATGTTTCATCATCAATACTTGTAACGAGCTTTGGGCCAGTGACTCCCTGTAACACCCCGCCAGAGGCATGATGCTACCAGCATGAGACGTGATTGACCCATCTCCATAAGCCTCTAAATTTACGAAAATCCGGCATGATGTTTCCAAAAACCGGACAACCTGTATCTCAGTCCATCACCAAAGCGATTCTAAAATAAACATCATATATCAAAATGGACCTCTGGTCCACACCAACACATCAAAAATATTACCTAAGGGCTCCGTGCCCATATCATCTATCAACACTCAAGGGCTCTGCCCACAACATCATAAACAATTAAAACTTTAACTTATTAAATACAATCCACGTGCTCAGCACGAAAACAATAGAACATCAATCACAGCTCCTAGGCCTCTAAACCCTTTCCAGGAAACTTGCGAGGGTGACTGCCGATTGGGTGATCCGCGTATCGAGCATGAATTCCAAAGCTGAATTGGTTGACACGTCTGCTAGCCAACCTGCAAAACTAGCAAACTGGCTTGGTGTGAGTTTTAAAAACTCAATAAGTAACCATGCTAGTACTACAAACAAATATACAAATCAATCATATTAGTACTAATCCATACACTTCCATATATCCACACATACACATAAACATTCAGCTCACATAAACACTAAGCTCACTTCAAGTCTCACTTCATATCATACCAATAATAATGATCCATACCTGTGGTAGTCGATTATCCGAACCATACGCGATCTTGAACTTCATTCTCAAGAATATACCTTAGTTATCATTTTTTTTAACTTAACATGTCAGTCGTCTCTCCCCCCTATATATATATATATATATATATATATATAATATATATATATAATATATATATAATCAAACACGAAATCACCAATTTAAATTCTCATCGCATGGGTTACTTACCTGGCTTCGCGAGCAGCCCAAGTCCTAGTCACATCCGTCAAAACAAATGGCGAAATGCTGTCAGAAACATGACTTACGGAGTTCTCGACTAAACTACGATAAAATCCCAGAACTTTACGGAACAACCAAATCAAGTCCATTTTCAATATTTTCAATTTCAGTAATCTTAAACACCATTACAAACTATTCCAAGCCAACAGTTCACCTAAATTATCGGTTTACGCATTTTTGGAAATTCTTTCAAAAAAGTTTCCGCAAACGCTATGGAAGGGTCCTGAACCCTCAGAACCTACCTGGATTTATCTAAACGCTATCTTATCATCATATATGACTCGTATCTATAATTACGATAAAAATATATTAATACACGGAAAATCCACTTTTACCAAAACGTGACATAATCTATCGGATCGATCTAATTCGTTCTGTTTTCACTCGGATTCTACTAAATGCTCATATTCAATATACCAATGCACAAACATTCATTATATATCATTACATTACTCTACGAAACTATTGGATGCATCCAAAAATTTAATGAAAAACTTGAAATTTACGGATTTATACCGGGAGGTCTTACCGAGATTTCGAGGCCTTATATAGACTCCAAACGATCCCCACGAATGCGCTGGAATCGACGGAATTTTGATCAAAGCTACTGTTGACCGATTGATTACTATTCACCAAACCTTCTTTCCTCATTTCGCGTGCAACTGTGGACGGAACGGAAAATCCATCACCGCTAACTTGTAGTACTCTCCGAGAGCTTCGATTTGGCGGGTGGCTCAGGCCGTGAAATGAAGCGACGAGCCGAGATTGGGAGACCCACTCGCGCGCATATCTCTCTCTTCTACTTGTCGTAGACGGTGATTTGGGGCTGCAGCCGGCCACCACAAAGTGGAGTGGTGGCCGGAGCGGATGGCCGGCGGCGGCCGGTGGGCCGGCCGGCGGTGGCAGACAGGCAGTCGGCGCGACCATGGGTCGCCAAAACGGGTTGCGGACGTAGGGGGGTTTAAGTGTGTGTTTTGTGAGAGTTTGCCATTTCTGTAATAAGCACAAACAATGGGTATTTATAAAGAAATTTCTGGAATTTATATTCAGACCCCGGAAAATTACAATCAGGCCCATATCATGGAATTTTCTAGAAATGTCGCATTTTTGAAGCCCTTCGGATGCAAATTTCGAAAAGTGTTCAACACAAAAGTTGTTCATCTCGGAAAAACGAGTCCGAAGGTGCATGAATCAGTTCAATCGAAGTTTTTTGGTATCTTTATAGCCGAGATAAGAAACTTTACGCGTATAACTGATACAATCAGAAATCGCGTAACCTGTTCTCAAAACCACACGTTTTCCAACGCGACGAATCTTCATTTTAAAATATTCCAATCTATTTCCCAATACATAAACCCTGATTTTCGATTACCATCGCGTTCTAAATCCTTAACTTTAATTCGAAAATCTTCCCGCACTGATCCAAAAAAACTCGGGATATTACATCCTCCCCTCCTTATAAAAATTTCATCCTCGAAATTTCTCTGTGCTTACGTCCAATCATTCGGAGACGAACATACGTCCATTAAAATTTTATCTGTATTCACAAGCTATCTCACCATCCATCTTATCAAAAATTACGTATCTCGCACTCCAATACAAACTATGTTACTTCAAAATGAAACTTATCGAATCTTATATTTTATACCAATAACACATCAAACTTATCATCCTTATTCACACTCATTCATAGAAACACGCTCAAACCATTTCACACCCATCCTTCAACAGATTGAAACTCAAACACGGATTCTATATAGCCAATCACATACTTCATCCGAAACGAGGAACATAACACATGTTCTTTGCACACAACCAAATACGGTTTCAAAACAAAAACTTAATATGAATTTCATACTATCTCTTTCATCTACAATACAAAATAAAAGTCATTCATTATACATTATGTCATTCTATATCATATATGTAAACGACATCAATATCAAAGTTTACATTCATACATATCCCATCGCACATACAACTTTGTATGGCTGACCACATAGCACACATAACCATCACTATATCTATAAGATCCATGTCTAACTATAAACTTACATACGTACTCTTATAACGATATAAACTTTTATACCAACAAATACCTCTATCGTCATAACCAGAAGTGACAACCATAATACTCTTATAATGTTGATAGTTTGAAATATGTCAATCTCTGTCATCATTCAAAATACATTTGAAAACGTAAAACGATCTCTTTCAAAAATCATTTTGAAAATACATTTGAAAAATTCTTTTATTGTAAATAAAAATCAATTTCAAAATCCATCATCGTAAAACCATATCGAGCATCCAGCATAACTCACTGGACGAAACATAAACGAGCGCCCAATGTCTGGATCGCGCGCACAGATCAGACAATGAATGAACCGATCCCCTGTCGACAGAAGGTCAGGTCGGCCCACTGCAGTTGGGCAAACCCCTATACGAGCATCACGGAGGTTCAAAAATATAAAATCATCATGCTCTGTGACGGAAACATATCATATCATATAATATCAAAAATAATGCCGAAATTCATCAAATCAAAATGTAATTCTTTTGAAATCATTTTCCACCAAAAATAAATATTTGTAAATCAAAAATAAATCTTTAATGCAAAGTTTTCAAAATACATACCGATCATCTACTGCTCAGTCACGCGCATAGATCGGACAGTGTACGGACCATGTCGATAGGGTAGTGGGCCAGCCATTTTCTGATGGTCTGGACCTCATAAAGAGCGCCCCGAGGGCCAATCCGGAACGAAACATATACGATCACCACGGAGGGTCAAAAACATGAAATCATCAAGCACCGTGGCGGAAACAAATTTTCGAGCGTCTCGGCGAAAATAAGTTTTACTGTTTAAAAACATCAAAATCATTTTCGATCCCCGAGACAGAAACATATCGATAAATCTAAAAACATGAAAACGTTAAGCAAGCATCGAGGCGGAAATATTTTATTTATTCTTTTACAATCAAAATCAAAACATCTGAAAAATTTCTTTCTTTATTCTTTCCTTTCCTTTTTCTTTTCAAAACACTTTTGTGCCAAAAATCAAATACCAAGTTTTCAAAACAATGTTCAAAATATCAATTCACAATTCAGACTATCAACATCATAGAATCTCTCATATCTCAAAATACCTCAAATTCACATTACTTACTTATACATATACCTATACAAACTTAATACTTTTAACTTAGCATACCCTTACACATACATATATTCATAATACACAAACATATATCAATAATCCGAATAATCAATATCAATCAAAATCATTGATGAGTGGTATTTATACCACTATTTCCCACTCATTTAACCTAATATTTTGTATAGTTTCTTGAGTTTTGTGAACTTTGATTGATGTATTTTGTGTTATTTTGTAGATAAATAAAGTTTGGAAAGCATTGGAGGCATTTGGGGCAAAAACGGACAAAAATGCGTCAACATGGATATTTTGGTCTTTTGCGCGTCGCGACGCCCAGACTTCCGCGTCGCGACGTCTAAAATGCGCCGAACAGTGCTAACGTGCGCCGGGTCCACAAATGAGAATCTGAGAAAGTTTGACTTTGCTAAAATGCGCCGTGCCACGTGTCACCATCACAGCCGACCTGCTAACGTGCGCCGTGCCACGTGTCATCATCATATGCTGCCGACACTCAGAGTTGACACGTGTCGCCTCGTCATCAGCCATGTCATCGGTCAAAAAGTCAAATTCGCCATGTGTCACGCCACGTCATCCGCCACGTCACAAGGTCAACCAAGTCAACTTGCCACGTCAGCATCAGCCAATCACAGAGTGACACGTGTCGCAATTCTATGGTGCCGACAGTCTCTTTCCCACGTGTCGCCACGTCATCGCCACGTCACCGCCACGTCAGCGCCACATCAGCATCAATAATTGAGTATCCTATCCTTATCTGACACGTGGCGGATAAGAATCTCAGCGACCAATCAGAAGCCGCCACGTGTCACAATAATTGAAGCCCAACCACTCTGCCACGTGTGTCACCTTATCATCTTATCCAGAATCTTCAAACCAGCGAACCAGAGCGTGCCACGTCGACAAATCCGGCGTCGCGACGCTGAGGACCTGGCGTCGCGACGCTGGATCCTACCGAGGCCTATAAATAGAGCTCGAGATTTCAGAATTCAGTGCACCACTCTCTCTCTTATAATCTTTCTAAAGAGAGAGTTTCTCTCTCTACTTTCTTTTAATTTTTAGTTTTTTAGTTTTGTAATTAATTTTAATTACATTTTGTTAATATAGTAATTTAATTTTTACTTTTTACTTTTTACTTTTTACAGTTTTTATTATTTACCATGAGGAGGTAACTCCCCCAGCTAGGGTGAAAGGTAATTCTTTTACTGTTACTATTTAGATTAATCTCCCTTAAAAATAATATATTCACTATTTAAAATATTGACTTAAAAAGGATACCGCCAGATTGGTCGGTTGGTAATTCATTTAATTTTAATCTTTAAACCTGACTAATAAAGGATACCGCCAAATTGGTCGGTTGGTAATCTAATTTTGGTTCCGCCTTTATGGCTGGTTGGACTTAATTTGACTTAATCAGGTTACCGCCTATATGGCTGGTTGGAAAAAGAATCACAAGTTTATATATTATTTTATGGGAGATATCTAAATTAGTAGTAGTAAAAGTAATTCCTTTTACCTTAGCATTTTATTTTATTGTAATTTACTTTTCAGTATTTACTTTACCGCATTTTTACTTTATGTCTTTTATTTTCAAGTCTTTACTAGCCATAGTTATGTGTTGTAACTAAATTAGTAATCTGGAGTTGTGATGAAATCTAATATCACCGTTTTATAAGGGTTAGATTATAGCTTGGGTAATATAAAGATTTATTATTGAGTCTTAAACTTAATGCTTTTTCATTAATTGGCCATTAATAAAATTGATCTGGTAAATCTAAAATGAACTAGACATAGGGATTTTAGGTTTCAGCCTTAGACTCAATAGCCCACGATCTTCCTTGAGGATAGATAACCCTTTAATAGATTTCCTTACAGGATAGACATATACCTGGGGCGGGGGTAACCATAATTGGAACTTAAACTTAATGAATCCAGATAATTTGGTTGACATAGACATATGGTTCAATTGGGTTAAACTGGGTATTTGTGTCTGACCATCGACAGAGGCTTACACATAATTTAGTGTTCCAGGTTAATAAATCATATATTACCCAACTTAAGATAACCACTTCATCTTTAAAATGATATTGGAAGAAATCACAACCCTGGATAGTTTTTAATATTGAATTTTCTTAAAACCTATTTTCGACTATTTTATTTACTTGCATTTAAATTTAGAATCGTCACCATTTCAAATCAATCAATCAACTTGTTAGATATTAGTAATCATTTGACCTCATAAAATTAATAGTTTAGATATTAAGTCCTCGTGGGATCGATATTTTTATACTACTTGAACGATACGTGCGCTTGCGTTATACGTGTGTGTTTACGCCGGTCAAGTTTTTGGCGCCGTTGCCGGGGACTTATTTATCTTTTACTATTAGTTTAGGGGTTAGATACCTTTACTTGTATCTAATTTCTTTTTACTTATTATTGTTGTTTTCTTGTGTTTGGGTTCTCAGAAGAAACTACATGAGAGAACCAGAAGCTTTGAACTCCGACCGCTTGACCCAGAAATTGAAAGAACCATCAGACAATTGAGAAGGGAAAGTCGAGAAGGCCAAGAAGCTTTAGTCAACATGGAACCTGAACCTTTGAACGTTGCACACAACAATTCCCATTCGAGACAGAACCATTCCAGTGGTTGACAGACTTATTTCCTGTGTTGTACTTCCTCCCTTACCAGCAAATGCGTGTGACATCAAAACATGCATTCAGATGATTCAGCAGCAGCTCGTTCAGTTCGGGGGGAATGCAACTGAAGATCCTAATTCCCACATCAGCAACTTCCTGGAAGTTTGCGAGCACTTTTAACTACAACAGAGCATCAGAAGAAGCAATGAGATTACGAGTTTTTCCATATTCCCTGAAGGACAGAGCTAAAGCTTGGCTACATTCACTACCAGCAGGTTCTATCACAACTTGGAACACTTTAGCCACCAAATTTCTTGCAAAGTACTTTCCACCAGCCAGAACCGGAAAATTGAGGAATGACATCACATCCTTTGTACAACAAGATTCAGAATCCCTATGCGAAGCTTGGGAAAGGTACAAAGATTTACTCTGGAAATGTCCTCACCATGAGATTCCCAAAATGGCTTCAACTTCAAGTCCAAACATTCTATAATGGACTTTCTGGAATAATGAGAACCACAATCGATGCTGCTGCTGGAGGAGCTTTGATGGCAAAAGGAGAAGATCAAGCCTGGGACCTACTCGAAGAAATGGCCAACAAAAATTCCTTGTGGCCAACAGAAAGGAGCATGATCCAAAGAATTGTAGGAATTTATGAAGTTGGAGCAAACACAGCAGTGAATACCAGGCTGGATCAGATATGCAAATGTCTAGAAACACTTAGCACGCAAGTTGTGAACATCACTGGAACCACAAGTTCACCATATGGAGGAGCACCAGAACCAAACCAACATGAAGAGACGGTGAATTATGTCAACAATTTCAACAGACAAGGGAATAATTCATATTCCAACACCTACAACCCAGGGTGGAGGAATCATCATAATTTATCATGGAGCAACAATTCAGGCCAACAGCAGAACTATCCACCTGAATTCCAGCAACAGAACAAAGGCCAGGATCAGGCAAATGAATCAGGAATAACAGAAGTGTTGACCTACTTGAAAAAGATGGAAGCAAAACACGACTCTCAAGCAGCAAGATATGACACTATATTCAAAGCCATTCAGCTTCTATTAAAATACTGGAGAATCAAATGGGACAACTCGACAACTGGCCAATGCTCAGAGTTACAGACCGCCAGGTACCCTTCCTAGCAACACAGAGCCAAATCCAAGGAACATGGGGAAGGAGCAATGTCATGCCATCATGTTAAAAAGCGGTACTGAAATCAACAAAGATGTTGGAGTCAAAACAGCTGCTGAGGAAGTTCCAAAAGAAACAAAGCAACAGATGGAGGAAAAAGAAGCAAAGGAAAAAGAACAGATCACTCCACCTCCACCTTTTCCTCAACGTCTTCAGAAGAACAAATTGGACAATAAGTTTTCTCGGTTCCTGGAGATCTTCAAAAAGCTGCATATCAACATTCCATTTGCAGAAGCGTTGGAACAAATGCCCACCTATGCCAAATTCATGAAAGATATTCTTTCACGAAAGCGGAGATTGGGAGATTACGAGACAGTAGCATTATCAGAAGAATGCAGTGCCATCATTCAGAGGAAACTTCCCCCAAAGTTGAAAGATCCTGGCAGTTTCACTGTTCCTTGCGTCATAGGAGAACATAACTTTGGTAAGGCTTTGTGTGATTTAGGTGCGAGTGTTAACTTGATGCCTTTTTCTATTTTCAGGAAATTACAGATTGGAGAAACAATGCCAACATCAGTTTCACTACAACTTGCTGATAGAACGCTCGTATTCCCAAGAGGCGTAGTTGAGGATGTGCTGGTTAAGGTTGACAAATTCATTTTCCCAGCAGATTTTATTTCCTTGATATGGAGGAAGACGCAGACGTGCCAATCATCATTGGGAGACCATTCTTGGCTACAGGTCGAACCATTATTGATGTACAAAAATGAGAATTAACCATGAGGGTACAGGACCAAGAAGTAACATTCAATGTTTTCAAGCCATGAATTTCCCAGATGATGAAAAGAAGGAGGAATGTTTCAAACTCGATGTGATACACAGTACCGTTCAGAACTCTGATGAAGACAAAGTTCTACTGACAAACTTAAAACATGTCAATTGCCTGTGGAGCCTAAAGATAAAGCATATTTGCACTGAAGGAGCCAATTCTTGCTCTACAAGCAACAGAAGGGAAAAAGTTCCACCAGCTCAACGAATTGGAGGAATTTCACAATCAGCCTTTTGAAGATGCCAAATTGTACAAAGAAAAGGGCAAGAAAAGACATGATGAGAAGTTAGTGCGCATACAACTGGAACCAGGGCAGAAGGTACTGTTAAACAAATCAAGGGTGAAATTCTCCCATGGAAGCCAAAATCACGGTGGTCAGGTCCATTTGTGATCACCAAAGTTTTACCAAATAGAGCAGTTGAGATACATGATCCTGACGCTAACAAAACTTTCAAGGTTAAAAACAAACGTGTCAAGCACTACTGGGGAGAATCATTTGAGCGACAAAAAGAAAGTGTTACACTTTCAGATCTAGCCTAACGTTCAAGAAGACACGTCTAGCTGACGACTTTAAACTTAGCGCTAGCAGGGAGGCAACCCAAGCAATTTTTGTATTTATTGTGATTTGGTGTGTTTTATTTTTGTGTGTTTTTTTTGCAGGTTTAGTCATTTCAAGATGGAAGAAGCTCTCGCAAATCTTCACAAGCAATTTCCTTCTCTCCCTCCAAAACTCTGATGAAAGTATACAAAGCTCGCTTGGAACGGATGAGGTTATTGACAATCCATGGTATTCCTAATGATATTCGTTGGGTAATTGAAGCACGAGTCCGATTGGCAGGTGAGTCTTCTGACTCTTTTATTTCACATCTGCCTGGTTAGGAAGAAGCACATATGCAAAGAAACGTAGAGCTAAGCAAATGGGTGTTTGTTTCAAATATGCACGATTTTTTTGCAACACTCGTTGTCGTTCTTAGGAATGGTGTCTGATAATCGCGAAGACAAAATTAAATTCATTAGGGATGGCTTGAGTAATGAGTCTTTAGATGATATATCTTTAACTCTTGAGACGCATCCCAGTGGATATGTTCACATTGCCATTCGCAAATTACATACACAATTCCAAAAGGAAAAGAAACTGTTAAGTCTCGGGAATCTGACTCAAAAAGACCCGTTTGCCAATTTATAAGAAAATTGGATGGGAAGCTTGTCCCTGACGCATAGACGTCAATCAAGCCGTTATTTTTCTTGTAAATATTATATCTCTTTGTCTTTTCTAATTTTGTAATTTGATTTGTTTTGTTGTTTTTTTTATTTTTCCGACAGGATCCAGACCTTTTTGACTATCACGATATTATTTCGCTACTAATCGTCCTCTGTAAGATACTTGTGCTATTTTACTCACCCTTTTCAGGTACTATAAATTCAGCCCGTCATTGCACTTTTGAAGGCATCCAGAGTTGAGAAAGAAATACATTAAAATGGAAGCCACTTCAAGAAGACGAGTTGGAAATATCTGTGTATTTTGCGGTACTAGTGTTAGTACTAAGCCACAATACGTAGAAGCAGCACAGGAATTGGGTCGAGTCTTAGCAGCAAGGAATATGCACTTAATATATGGCGGAGGCAATCTTGGACTAATGGGGATCGTTTCAAAGGCTGTACAGGAAGGAGGCAGTCATGTTTTGGGAATCATCCCAAAACCCTTGGCAGAGGAAAATCTTATTGGATCATCAAACGGAGAGGAACTGATCGTGCCAGGTATGTCTGAACGATTGGTAGAAATGATTAACCGTGCTGATGCTTTTATTGCTTTGCCAGGTGGCTTGGGCACATTGGAGGAAATTTTATTGTACTATCTGGGCGAACCTGAAACATACACCAGAAAACACTTGGACTGTTAATGTTGATAGATTTTATGATTTTCTTTGTGTGGTCTTGATGATGCTCGGAGAAATGGGTTCGTGTCAAAACCTATGAAAGAACTCATCTTCACTGCCAGAACTGCTCCGGATCTAATAGACCAACTCATAGCCTATGACAAGTTGACCCTATCCTTTCAAAGATAAATTGGTCCGAGGACGATCGTGGTAAGAGGCGTCGGATTAATCTGGATCTTAACCTTTAATTTCCTGTAGATTTTCAGCTAACCAGGTACAACTTTCTTAACTCTTCTTCTACTGTTTAAGACATTGGGGACAATGTCTCATTTAGGTTGGGGGAGGAAATTAGTTGATTAGTACCTTGTTTTTTAGTTTGTATGTTGTTTTTATTTTTAGTCCTAAATTTTTTCAAAAAAAAAAAATTGAAAAATTTTCAAAAAATTACAAAAAATATTTTTGGTTTTGTGTTTTGTTTTGACTAAAAAGGTGAAATTGGTAAGAGATAGCCGAGTAAGGAGTTCCCACTCATGAGACGTGTATCTCAAACCTATTTCGGAACAAGTTAATTTTTGTTTATTTCATTTTAAATTATTTAATTTGTGAATTCTCCATAATACTGACTAAAATGGATTTTCATATGCTCAGTTGGCAAGTATTATCAACATACATGGAAACATACAGACATGAGCTAAAATTGAAAAGTTTGTAATATTCAGTTCTCTAGTTTAATTGGAGGAAGCATCTCAAAAAGTGATGGAGTAAAAAAAAAAAAAAAAAAAAAAACGTCCGAGATCCGGGTTATTAAGTCTGTAAGGGTGTTTTAACACCTAGTGCCCTAAAACCAACTGGTTTGGGAGTCATTGGCCCAAAGCTCGTTACATGGATCAAAGATGCTGCAAAAATATATATATCTAAAGTCTGAGTAATTAAGTCCGTAGGGGTGCTTTAACACCTGGTGCCCTAAAGCCAACTGGTTTGGGAGCCACCGACCTAAAGCTCGCTACATAAACGGAAGGTATTGTATATAAATAAAAAATAGAGAAAAAATCAAAGAAAAAAATCAGAAAAATGAGAAAAATTATTCCATTGCTATAAAGGTGTGAAATCTGATAGAACTTTAGGACAAAAATATTACTCTCTTATCAACTGCACTTATGACTGTTGTGGGCAAAAATGAGTTGATTAATATTTTGTTGGCTGTGTATATGGAGAATGGTAAAAACAATCGGAGAATTTACTTATTCAGTAATTTAAAATAAAACAAAACAACTAGTAACTTGGAGTAGAAGTTTCACCTGATTAGTCACTAACATCTTTATTATCTTTTCTCTTGTCTTTTTGCTTTTGTGTGCATTAGTTTTAACTAAATTTTTACTTTTGTAAAAATGTTTGTGGGTATCATTGCTGTAAACCCTCACGAGACTACAACTCGTCCACTAGGGACACCTAGGGGTTTAAAGGCTTGTTGCATACGCTAAATGCAATCGTGATCCCTACGAAAGTGGCTTAGTTAATTTATTTATGTTATTTTACTTTATGTTTTGCTCGAGGACTAGCAAAATGTTAGGTTTGGGGGTGTGATGAGTGGTATTTATATCACTATTTCCCACTCAATTAACCTAATATTTTGTATAGTTTCTTGAGTTTTGTGAACGTTTTGATGTATTTTGTGTTATTTTGTAGATAAATAAAGTTTGGAAAGCATTGGAGGCAATTTGGGGCAAAAACGGACAAAAATGCGTCAACAGGGATATTTTGGTCTTTTGCGCGTCGCGACGCCCAGACTTCTGCGTCGCGACGTCTAAAATGCGCCGAACAGTGCTAACGTGCGCCGGGTCCACAAATCAGAATCTGAGAAAAGTTTGACTTTGCTAAAATGCGCCGTGCCACGTGTCACCATCACAGCCGACCTGCTAACGTGCGTCGTGCCACGTGTCATCATCATATGCTGCCGACACTCAGAGTTGACACGTGTCGCCTCGTCATCAGCCATGTCATCGGTCAAAAAGTCAAATTCGCCATGTGTCACGCCACGTCATCCGCCACGTCACAAGGTCAACCAAGTCAACTTGCCACGTCAGCATCAGCCAATCACAGAGTGACACGTGTCGCAATTCTATGGTGCCGACAGTCTCTTTCCCACGTGTCGCCACGTCGTCGCCACGTCACCGCCACGTCAGCGCCACAACAGCATCAATAATTGAGTATCCTATCCTTATCTGACACGTGGCGGATAAGAATCTCAGCGACCAATCAGAAGCCGCCACGTGTCACAATAATTGAAGCCCAACCACTCTGCCACGTGTCACCTTATCATCTTATCCAGAATCTTCAAACCAGCGAACCAGAGCGTGCCACGTCGACAAATCCGGCGTCGCGACGCTGAGGACCTGACGTCGCGACGCTGGATCCTACCGAGGCCTATAAATAGAGCTCGAGATTTCAGAATTCAGTGCACCACTCTCTCTCTTATAATCTTTCTAAAGAGAGAGTTTCTCTCTCTACTTTCTTTTAATTGTTAGTTTTTAGTTTTTAGTTTTGTAATTAATTTTAATTACATTTTGTTAATATAGTAATTTAATTTTTACTTTTTACTTTTTACTTTTTACTTTTTACAGTTTTTATTATTTACCATGAGGAGGTAACTCCCCCAGCTAGGGTGAAAGGTAATTCTTTTACTGTTACTATTTAGATTAATCTCCCTTAAAAATAATATATTCACTATTTAAAATATTGACTTAAAAAGGATACCGCCAGATTGGTCGGTTGGTAATTCATTTTAATCTGATTTAAACCTGACTAATAAAGGATACCGCCAGATTGGTCGGTTGGTAATTTAATTTTGGTTCCGCCTTTATGGCTGGTTGGACTTAATTTGACTTAATCAGGTTACCGCCTATATGGCTGGTTGGAAAAAGAATCACAAGTTTATATATTATTTTATGGGAGATATCTAAATTAGTAGTAGTAAAAGTAATTCATTTTACCTTAGCATTTTATTTTATTGTAATTTACTTTTCAGTATTTACTTTACCGCATTTTTACTTTATGTCTTTTATTTTCAAGTCTTTACTAGCCCTAGTTATGTGTTGTAACTAAATTAGTTATCTGGAGTTGTGATGAAATCTAATATCACCGTTTTATAAGGGTTAGATTATAGCTTGGGTAATATAAAGATTTATTTATTGGAAGAAATCACAACCCTAGATAGTTTTTAATATTGAATTTTCTTAAAACCTATTTTCGACTATTTTATTTACTTGCTTTTAAATTTAGAATCGTCACCATTTCAAATCAATCAATCAACTTGTTAGATATTAGTAATCATTTGACCTCATAAAATTAATAGTTTAGATATTAAGTCCTTGTGGGATCGATATTTTTATACTACTTGAACGATACGTGCGCTTGCGTTATACGTGTGTGTTTACGCCGGTCAATCATAGCACATCATACCATATAACAGAAATCAAATCAAATAACAAACATGACTTATATGCTCTATACGCAACAGAAAACTTACTCAGACACTCAGATACCCTGTAACAGCAGTCACCGACACCCTGATCTTTGCTCTGATACCACAACTGTAACACCTCGCTAGAGGCAGGATCCTACCGGCAGGAGACATGATTGACCCATCTCCATAAGCCTTTAAATTTACGAAAATCCGGCATGATGTTTCCTAAAACCGGACAACCTGGATCTCAGTCCAGCACCAAAGCGATTCTAAAATAACATCATATATCAAAATGGACCTCTGGTCCACACCAACACATCAAAAATATTACCTAAGGGCTCCGTGCCCATATCATCTATCAACACTCAAGGGCTCTGCCTACAACATCATAAACAATTAAAACTTTAACTTATTAAATAAAATCCACGTGCTCAGCATGAAAACAACAGAACATCAATCACAACTCCTAGGCCTCTAAACCCTTTCCAGGATACTTGCGAGGGTGACTGCCGCTTGGGTGATCCGCGTCTCGAGCATGACTTCCAAAGCTGAATTGGTTGACCCGTCTGCTAGCGAACTTGCAAAACTAGCAAACTGGCTTGGTTTGAGTTTTAAAAACTCAGTAAGTAACCATGCTAGTACTACGAACAAATATACAAATCAATCATATTAGTATTGATTCATACACTTCCATATATCCACACATACACATAAACATTCAGCTCACATAAACACTAAGCTCACTTCAAGTCTCACTTCATATCATATCAATAATAATGATCCATACATGTGGTAGTCGATTATCCTAACCATACGCGATCTTGAACTTCGTTCTCAAGAATATACCTTAGTTATCATTTTTTTAACCTAACATGTCAGTCGTCTCTCTATCTCTCTATATATATATATATAATCAAACAAGAAATCACCAATTTAAAATCTCATCGCATGGGTTACTTACCTGGCTTCGCGAGCAGCCCAAGTCCTAGTCATATCCGTCAAAACAAATGGCGAAATGCTGTCAGAAACATGACTTACGGAGTTCTCGACTAAACTACGATAAAATCCCGGAACTTTACGGAACAACCAAATCAAGTCCATTTTCAATGTTTTCAATTTCAGTAATCTTAAACACCATTACAAACTATTCCAAGCCACCAGTTCACCTAAATTCTCGGTTTACGTATTTTTGGAAATTCTTTCGAAAAAGTTTTCGCAAACGCTACGGAAGGGTCCCGAACCCTCCGAACCTACCCGGATTTATCTAAACACTATCTTATCATCACATATGACTCATATCTATAATTACGATAAAAATATATTAATACACGGAAAATCCACTTTTACCAAAACGTGACATAATCTATTGGATCGATCTAATTCATTCTGTTTTCACTCGGATTCTACTGAATGATCATATTCAATATACTAATGCACAAACAATTCATTCTACATCATTACATTACTCTACGAAACTATTAGATGCATCCGAATATTTAACGGAAAACTTGAAATTTATGGATTTATACCGGAAGGTCTTACCGAGATTTTGAGGCCTTATATCGACTCTAAACGATCCCACGAACGCGCGGGAATTGACAGAATTCCGATCGGAGCTACCATTCACTGAACCTTCTTTCCTCGTTTCGCGTGCAACCGTGGAAGGAACGGAAACTCCATCACCACTAACTTGTAGTACTTTTCGAGAGCTTCGATTTGGCGGGTGGCTCGGGCTGTGAAACGAAGTAATGAGCCGGGATCAGGAGACCCACTCGCGCGCATATCTCTCTCTTTTACTTGTCGTCGACGGTGATTTGGGGCTGCTGCCGGCCACCACAAAGTGGAGGGGTGGTCGGCGCACCCCTCTGGATGGTCGCACCGGTCGGCGGTGGTTGAAAGGCCACCGACGCGACCATGGGTCGCCAAAACGGGTTGGGGACTTGGGGGGTTTAATTGTGTGTTTTGTGAGAGTTTGACATTTCTGCAATAAGCACAAACAATGGGTATTTATAAAGAAATTTCTGGAATTTATATTCAGACCCTGGAAAATTACAATTAGGCCCATATCATGGAAGTTTCTAGAATTTTCATATTTTTGAAGCCCTTTTAATGCAAATTTCGAAAAGTGTTCAACACGAAAGTTGTTCATCTCGGACAACGAGTCCGATGGTGCAGGAATCAGTTCAATCGGAGTTCATTTGGTATCTTTATAGCCGAGACAAGAAACTTTTATGCGTATAACTGATACAATCAGAAATCGCGTAACCGGTTCTCAAAACCACGCGTTTTCCAACGCGACGAATCTTCATTTTAAAATATTCCAATCTATTTCCCAACACATAAACCCTGATTTTCGACTACCATCGCGTTCGAAAATCTTTCCGCACTAATCCAAAAAAAATCAGGATATTACACTCCTAAACCAGTTGGTTTTAAGACACTAGATGTTAAAACTTAATTGCTCAGATATCAGATATTAATAAGAAAAAGTGTATGATTTTCTTAAGCTTTCTCTTTAACCAATGTACCAAGCTTTGGGTCAGTGACTCGCAGATCAGTTGGCCCTAAGGCACTAAGTATTAAACACTCATACTGACTTAATTGCTCGTGTTAGAGAGGCTACGAAATACAATTTATTCACACATTTTTTTCTTTTCTTTTTTAAACTCAAGCTCAACCGTTTTACGAGAACAATTGTACTCTCCGTTTTTTTTTTAAACTCAGCACCTCATTTTTTTCAACTTCCACCATAGAATTCTCTCTGAGGTTTTGTGAAGGGATCCATCTCTTGTGTGTTTTATTTTTTAAGATTTTTCTTGTAATTTTTTTTACAAATTTGGCAAAATTTTCAGAAGGCATTTTAACATTTAGCAAGATTTTTCAAAGGCTATTTCTTTTCATTTGATAATTGTCCAATATTTTACCAAATTAGTCAACCTTTCATTTTCAGTGGGTTATTTCATGTTATTTTATTATTATTTTATTATTATTGTTATTTGAAACTTTAATAATTACATATAATACACTTTGTATTTTTCATCAATTTCGGTCTTGAAAATTTCAGAATTAAAAACTCTTGTGAACCTCAAGGTTGTAGATCTTTGCATTTTCTTTATCTGGAACTGGAATCACTTCAATCCGATAACGGAGTAAAAAGTTATCTCCACAATACGAACATTGCACATGGTTGAAATTTCTGAAGTTGTACACTGTTATAACGCTCTATTAAATTTCTGGCCTCCAAAATCCAAATATCAAGTCCATTTTTCTAGATATGCATCCAAAGTATTATTTCACCTATATAAAAGATAAAAATCACAATAAAAATAAATAAAACATAAAATTAATTAATAAACTAAATTAAAGGGATTAATAAAACTGCAAGTGCAAAATGATTGATTTTTTCTTTTAATAAATGTGCACTTTTTAGTGTTCATCACACCCCCAACCGGCTTATTACTAGTCTCCTAGGAATTTAAGCGAAAAAACTTTTAAAAGACAAATTCTTATCCAAATTAATCATTATTTTCTTTCTTTCTAAATGATCGAATAAATAAATTTTCATGTACTTTTTACCCTTCTTCCATACACACAGAAAAATAAGGTATCAATCAATTCATTGTGCCCACTATATCCTCAGGTCTCGTTGAAAAGAAAGTAATTTTTTTGTCCTAAAATTATATTAGAGTTCACACCCTTTGACAATGAAAGTTTATTTATAAATACAAAAATATGAGTTATCCTCCACACTTTGATGGCAGTCACGTCACTGATCTATTTAGATCAGACCTCCGTCTGTTTGTTGGGTGTGGACTGATGCTTATGATATCCAATGCGTATCAAGATTGGATATGGCAGTCATGTGTACAGGGCATAGGCATCCGCAAGTGTTTACGATCTAGTAAATCCATGGCCGTGGTATAACTTCGGAAATCAGTTTCGAGTTTTATTTAGAGATCATAAATTGAAAGTCGAATGTATTATACTGAACGGATTTTTCGTTGTTATCTATATCCCAGGTATAATACAGATAGCCTGTGACGGATGGATTATACCTATGCAATGACCTCGGCTTGCATAGTTTAGCGAGATTATCCGTGGTCGTCATAATCCATGAGTGAGTGGATTATGGACACGAAATTGGATTTCGTGACGGATAAACCTAAACTCAGAGAGTCCCACAATATGAAGTGTACTCGTTGAGCACTTGGGCAACGCGATATGAATAATACAGATTATTCGTAATACTTCATCGGATTAAATGAGTTAATTCGGATCGTTTAATCAGTTAAACGATAACACATGCTTTATGGGATTTTGTCCGATAATAATTATTGTGTATTTGTATTTGATACATAATTCGATTAGATACACATTAATTATTCGTCAAATGAGATTTTGACACATGCCATAAATATATGTATTTGTTATTTATTGTAAATAAAAATACATATATAATAATAATTACATTAATTAATTATTTGGATATTTAATTATTAAATATTTGAATTATTAATTAATAAACTTTTTCCATAAATGTTATGGATTTTTTCCAATTATTATTAGTCAACATGGCATGTTTTAATTACACTATATTTGTCCAATTTCGATTGGTTAGTATAAAGTTTATTTTAATTTAATTTGATTAAATTTTGAAAAGGACAAAAAAGTCCCTAAAAGTCGGCCAAATGGGTATTTAAAATGAAAAATTATTTTCCCTCTCTTGTTGTCTTCTCCATTTGCCGTGAGCTTCATAAAAAATGGGTTTCAAGTTTGTTTGATCAATCCATGAAGAATTGAATGAAAAATCAAAGAAAAAAAAGCTAAGGATTTGAGAGATTTAAGGTAAGTCTTCAAAACCCTAAGCTTAGAAATTTTATTTCTTGTTTCTTCATGATTTAGAAATGTTCCAGGGTTCCTTCAAATCTGAATTTTTGGGGCTTTTGTTTGTGGTTGATGGAGATGGAAGATTATGCATGTGTGAAGTTGATATTGGATGCAATTAGTGTAATTAGTGTCCAATTTAATCAATTGTTGATGAGTTGCTATTCTAGAGTGTTATGACCACTCTTGTGGCACCTAGAATTATTCTTGGGTTGTTCATATATGGTGACTTTGGTTGGTGTTGTAGATTAATTGGATTAATCTTGAAATTTGGATTTAAAGCATGAAAATTAGGAATTTCGGTTTTCTGATCAGATCTGTTAAAACTGGAAATTATGTGATGATTTTGATGTCATATGAATGTAATGGATATGTTTTGGGAGTTGGAACAATTTCCGGAAATTATTTCCGAGTTGAAATAAGCGAAAACGGCCAAAAATGGTGTTACCGGGTGACTTTTGAGCCAACCGGGTGACGGCTATCCAAACAGTGAATCCGTCACTGTTCGGGCAGCCCATGAAATGCCTTAAAACTATTGGGGATGACCTGGGCAGTCCCCATAAGTTTCGGGTGGTCGGTTCGTTCAAAAACACGTTTTGCGTCATTTTACGGAAAAATGATTTTCGTAAAAGTGTCGCGACGTTTCAATCTTATTTATGTTAATATTTGATATTGAATAAATAGGTTTAGGTGAAATATGAATAAATTATTCATATTAGATATTGAATAATTTATTTGGTAATTTGAAAACGTTTTAAATTACGATTTCGCCCGAACCGTGCTTCCGCTGCGCCATATCGTCCAAAACCCCAACAAAAATGGTATCAGAGCAGGTCTGATGCTTCATCATTTATATTACTCATGCTTAATATTTGATATATAATCCAATTTTATTGTTCGTACATGCTTGTAATCTATATATGTTTCTTTACTTTTCGGTTCTACACTAACGGAAATGTAACTGAAATTTAATAGTTAAATTATGCTATGTTTTCTAAAGTAGAATTGAAATGTTTAGAAAATGATTTAGATTAAAATTCTGCATTTGATGTAGATTATAGCTTCCAGAGGAAAATCACCGCTTTTAAATATGGCTGTAAAGTAACGTGTATTGGATACATGTTTCTTGATCCGTCTTGTCAGTACGGTTTATGGGTATCTTTCTATAACTACATCCGAGATCGTGCCAAAGCTGTGAGGGTGTAGGTTATAGAATTATTATCCATATCAGTTGTATATTGATACTGGACAAATTCAAGTGAAAGTGAAAATCCTGAACGTGCCAAAGTTGTCAGGACTACACCGGTAGCTTGAGTTTTTCATTGACAAGTAAAGCCTTGATACGCCTCCTTGTGAACGTGCCAAAGCTGTCATAACGAGAAACGGTCAGGACCAAAACCAGAAGTCACTAGTGAGTGATTGACAATAGGTTGTCTACCTAATGAATATACGTAGGCGAGATCGTGCCAAAGCTGTGAGTCAAAATATAGTCATGGGATCCTACTCTCACTATGAAATTCGATTTAATTATTGAATTCCCGTTGTCCGTTGGGGATTACGGTATTACGTAAAGTAGTGGGAGACACTGCTGGGTTTAAAAATCCATAACTTAAGCAGTGCGTAATTTTATAGAATTTACTGCTTTTGTTTTCCTTTATTCTATATTATTTATAGATTTATATTTCTAATCCGCTGCATGCTTATTACTTGAATAGGTTTTCTGACTTTACTTATGGTTGCGTAGTTCTAGAATAGGTTCTAGAATGACAATAGACTAAAATATTGTTAGATTAGTTGAAACCATCGGGAACTGTTGTTCCGATTTTCTTGAAAATCAAGATGGTTTGTGACTTAGTTACTAAGACACGATAGGTAATCTAAATGGATATCTGGTTTAGGATATAATTATCTAGAGAGAATAGTTTCTTATGCAGTAATAATTGACTTGAATACTCGAGATTCTTGACTGGCAATAAGAAAACCCCTTTAGTATTTGTTTATCTTTTAATGACGTATCTTCGCTTTTAGTGACTTTTCTTCGCTTTTAGTGAATTTTAGAAGTCACATGTCTGACACAGTTTGCTAATCGATTATTTGCAATTGTTGTGAATAATTGAACGTAAATTATAAAGCTTAAGAAAGTAGATGCGTATAGTTGTGTATAGAGAATATTGATCCTCACAATACGACCACTATAGGTATTGGATATCAGATCTCCCGTCTAGTTATTTAAAATAATATTTAATGACTGTTTTGATATTTGATATCAGAACTTGTGACTATTGGATAGTTACTTGTTCTGTATAAACAGTTGTTACATATTTGAATATGACTAGTAGTGTCATTGATGAAAGATGAACATGAAGAAAATGTTCGGTTAACAAAATAACTTAGAACAATGCTTTATGAGTTTTTATCACATAAGCATTAGATGCTTGTTCCTTATGGTAAATGATGGTCTGATATGAGTTCACACCATATATCTTTATCCATTTAATGAATATTGTATTCAGGTTGTGATTAAATCTCATTTAACCGATGATTGTCATTGGACCACTGATTTATTAAACTAATACATTGGATGTGTGTAGTTTAATGAATTAGAAATTACCTTGTATAGTTTTCTTTGCTTCGTAACTCAGTTAATGAATTGTCATGACTTAGTTACGTGTTTTTAATAGAGAACATGTTGAACGTCTTGAATTGTTCAAGAACTTTCAATATGTTTCTGATGAAACATTGATAGAATATTTTTGAATGGTTCAAAGATATTCTATTTGAAGTGTTGAAAACTATAAAATTCATTGTGAGTCTTTGAATTGTTCAAGGATGTTTGATATGATCAAACATATGAACTTAAGGTAAATAGTTCTAAAGTTATTTAATGAATGTGATTCTTACTCAATATTAAACTTCTGCGATTCCATTTGGATGGAATTGGTCAGTGGGAGTAATCGAATCTTGTATGATTTGATTCGTTGATATTGAGTGTTACCGAATTGGTTTTCAATACTATTGGGGTTATGCTCCATTAACACTATTTCATCTCTTTAATTTAGGTTCCATTCGTTCCTACAGTTACATATATGATATGTATAGTAGAAGATTCGAATCTTGAAAAGGTTGAGATTTGAAACTTTCTTATGTATGGTTATATAATTGAAAGTACTTGTGCCTCAGAGGTACAAGTAAAAGTTTATCATTTATTATATTTAATGGAATATTGTATTCTATTTGATAGAATATCTTTTCTACGATGCCGAGTAATAAAATTATTTTGTTACTTGGTGGTTAACATTGGATGTTGACGATTGCAGAAAAGTTTTGACTTTTTGAAGTCAAATATGAGAGTGATAAACTGTAATGGAACTACATAATTAATTAGATGAAAAGACCTTAGGAAACTTCCGTATAATTTTAATAGGATGTCAGAATCATTTACAAAGTATTTGATACTTAATGATTCTGTTGTTTTCTTATCGAAGAAAATTATCCTGTAACTTATAATGGGAGTGTAGAACACAGAAATCAGCGACACTGTCCCGGGCTCGCGGTCTGGTCGGAAGTACGGAGTAGCCCGTGGGGGTCTAAACCGGAGAAATAAAATGGAGTCGCCACCCAGTGTGAACTGGGAAATGATTTAAGGCTGCACTCACCCCTCGTAATGGAAGACCTTAAACCGTTGGGTTCGGAACGGTCTATTACTTATGCCAATTGTAATAAAGTGATTAATGCAATAGTATAACCAAGTCTTATGCAACACATGCAAGATGATTCAAATGACATACATGAAACATGATAATGCATATAACCATAAATAACCGAAGAGACAAATATACGAAACAATGAAGAAAGATAAATAACACAAAATAAATGTGGAATAATAAAACAACCATAAATCCAAATTAAATACGAAATAGTAAAAAGACAAATAACGCGAAATAAATGCCAAATAATGAAATATGTGGCCAAAGTATTTGGCCGTTTTCAATGTAGGACTTCGCATGCCCGGTTGGACGTATTCCACGTCCAACCAAGTATGCCGTTTCCAGGACGACAAAATAAAATATAATAAATGGTGCCCTCAGGTCTTACATTTTAAGTCGCTTCTCGGGAGTGTGTTGGGATGTCGTCGGAAGGGTTAATGCTCCGTAACTTTTTCGGTTCGTTGGTTCAATATTTTCCTTCATTTTTCGCTGTTTCAGACTGCAGTTTTCTCTGATTTGCTGCTGTTTTTGCTTACTGTTTTTGGTTATTTTACTGCTGCTTTTGCTTACGGTTTTTGGTGATTCAAGGGTATGTTTTGTGGGTGCAGTTTGGGGCTATTTTCGGTAATTAAAGGGGTTGTTCTGGTTGTGCAGTTTTTCGGTGAAAGGCTACTGGTTTGTGTTTGTTGGTGTCGATTCTCTTCTCGGCTGCAGGGTAGTGTATGCGTTTAAGTTTGTGGGTGGGTGAGAGAGAGCGACATGTATGCATTTGGTGAAGGGGACGTCTATTGACCGGTCAGTGGGGCTGTGTGGCGTTCGCCTTATGTGTACTTTGAGTGCGTGTGTTGTCTGCTTTAAAAATTTTGTAGTGAAGGGCTGGCTTTGTTTGGGTGCTGGGTGCGTGAGTTTTTGATGGTTCACGTGAAGCTTAGAGAGATCAAGAAGAAAAGAGAGCCGAAAGCTTTATGGGGTTAGGTTGCCGTGAGGATGCTCTAGGTTTAAGGGTTTGGTTTGTGTGTCTTTTTATAAGAGTGGGTTAGGGTTTTCCTTGTATGGGTAGGAAATAAAGATTGTGCAATAATGGGGAATATTTAATTAGTTTGTTATAAGGAAAAGTTTTGTTTAATTGGTGGGGAATATATTTAATTTGGAAGGTGATTTATTTAGTTTAGGAGAGGGATTTATTTAATTTAGGAAAGAGATTTGATTTGATTTGATTTGATTGGATTTGATTTAATTTAGGAAGGGAATTTATTTGGATTTGATTTAATTTGTGACATGTGTTTTAAATGTTTTAATTAATTTTGGATTGGGCTTTGGGCGAAATGGGCTTGGGCGTGTGGCTTTGGATGGGTGCGGGGGTTCGACGCTTAATATTTTAAAACAAGGATTAATCGAGCAAACTCGAGGCCAAATAGCGAGTTAAATTTGTTGATGTATTTATTTCTTGAATTTTTCCCTTCCGATGTCCGTTTCCCGCGACTTCCGCAACTTAAAGGGTAGTGCCTCCATACGAGGTTCATCACTGGGCTTCATGAAAAAATGCAGTGTCTACAGTCGCCCTCACTTTGATGGGACTTATGCAGTGTGTGACAATGACAATCCTATCAAAGTCATGCATGCATTTTTACTTACCTGGCTCGCCAGCTGTTTCCTGACTGTTGTTCTGAGATGCTTCAAACTGAGTTGATCTGGTGGTGAGGTGCTTCGACCCCTAGTCCATTCCCGAACCATGCTCCATTCCCGGAGCGCCATTCCCGGCATGCTAGATCTCATTCCCGAGGCGTCGCTGGTGTGATAGTTGTGGTCCACTTCCGAACCATGCGAATAATAATTACATTAATTAACTATTTGGATATTTAATTGTTAAATATTTGAATTATTAATTAATAAACTTTTTCCATAAATGTTATGGATTTTTTCCAATTATTATTGGTCAACATGGTATGTTTCAATTATACTTTATTTGTCCAATTTTGATTGGTTAGTATAAAGTTTATTTTAATTTAATTTGATTAAATTTTGAAAAGGACAAAAAAGTCCCTAAAAGTCGGCCAAATGGGTATTTAAAATGAAAAATTATTTTCCCTCTCTTGTTGTCTTCTCCATTTTCCGCGAGCTTCATAAAAAATGGGTTTCAAGTTTGTTTGATCAATCCATGAAGAATTGAATGAAAAATCAAAGAAAAAAAAGCTAAGGATTTGAGAGATTTAAGGTAAGTCTTCAAAACCTTAAGCTTAGAAATTTTATTTCTTGTTTCTTCATGATTTAGAAATGTTCCAGGGTTCCTTCAAATCTGAATTTTTGGGGCTTTTGTTTATGGTTGATGGAGATGGAAGATTATGCATGTGTGAAGTTGATATTGGATGCAATTAGTGTAATTATTGTCCAATTTAATCAATTGTTGATGAGTTGCTATTCTAGAGTGTTATGACCACTCTTGTGGCACCTAGAATTATTCTTGGGTTGTTCATATGTGGTGACTTTGGTTGGTGTTGTAGATTAATTGGATTAATCTTGAAATTTGGATTTAAAGCATGAAAATTAGGAATTTCGGTTTTCTGATCAGATCTGTTAAAACTGGAAATTATGTGATGATTTCGATGTCATATGAATGTAATGGATATGTTTTGGGAGTTGGAACAATTTCCGGAAATTATTTCCGAGTTGAAATAAGCGAAAACGGCCAAAAATGGTGTTACCGGGTGACGGCTATCCAAACAGTGAATCCGTCACTGTTCGGGCAGCCCATGAAATGTCTTAAAACTATTGGGGATGACCTGGGCAGTCCCCATAAGTTTCAGGTGGTCGGTTCGTTTAAAAACACGTTTTGCGTCATTTTACGGAAAAATGATTTTCGTAAAAGTGTCGCGACGTTTCAATCTTATTTATGTTAATATTTGATATTGAATAAATAGGTTTAGGTGAAATATGAATAAATTATTCATATTAGATATTGAATAATTATTTGATAATTTGAAAAAGTTTTAATTACGATTTCGCCCGAACCGTGCTTTCGCTGCTCCCCATCGCCCAAAACCCCAACAATCACCTGGTTAGTGTAGAATTGACAATTGAATCTATGACTATTTAAAAGAAAAGAAAATATCATATGCAGATTTAAATCCACTCTACGCTTTTTGCCACGATCGTTACCATACCATTTCAACTTGGAAAGAATGAGATCGATTTCTGGTTCATAAGCTAAAAATTGGTCAATTAAATTATCAGCTTTTCATGCAGTTAGGAAGATATCTTTTATTGGTTTTAAAACAAACCCATTTCTTTTGGCATCTTTAAGAAATATAAAAAGAAAATCGAAAAATCCATCAACATTAAGTAGTCCAATGGATTTTTGATGAATGTTCAAGTTCGCCCATGACGAAACTGTTAATATTTCTTCCAATGTGCCAAGCCCACCTGGTAAAGCAATAAAAGCGTCAACATGATTGATCTTTTCAGTAAGTCTTTCACACATACCTGAGACAATGCGTTCTTCTCCATTTGATTTTCCGATGAGATTTTCCTCCTTCAAAGTTTTTGGAATGATCCCCAAAACTTGACTGCCACTAGGGGTGTGCATCGGTCGGTTCGGTCGGTTAATCCTTGATTTTTTAACCGTAACTGAAATTTTCGGTTAAATAAAAGTGTGACCGATTTAACCAATTTATGACACATAACCATTAACCAATTAACCATTATATTTCGGTCGGTTATGGTTAATTCGGTTATTAACCAATCCAATAAATTAAATTTAATATTTTTTTATAATTTTTAATTAGTAAAATTATATATGATGTAGGTCGGTTCTACCGATTGTTTCGGAACGTTTCAACCGGTCGAACCACTAACGCATTAAATTTTTTGGATTACTAATTCGATCACATATCCGATTTTAAAAATACGATTCTAACTAACATTTGATTAAATATATCTATATTTAATTACATGCGAGAGAAATATTTTTTAAACTCTCGATGATTGTCACGGCATCAGATTTCCTTCCAAACCTGCCATGTTAGAAATTTTAAGGGTCACGAATCCACCACGATGCAAAATTTACAAATTTGAAATTTTATGTATTTTTACCTTTAAATTATTGAGAGAAATTAAAAAGAGTCAAAACCAAGCTGTTAATGCAGCTTGTCATTTGAATTTTATCAATTTAATTTTCGGGTAGTAGTATTATCAAATCAATATAACTACAACCAATTAAGAGTTTACATGCAAACTATCTTAACTCTAAAAAATTTAAGGATTCGCACGCGCTAATATAATATATATATATTATATATATATATAATATATATATATGGTTTAATTTCGGTTAATTGGTCGGTTCGGTTATACGAATCTCATAACCGTAACCGAACCGAATAACCGAAAAATTTAAAAAAATAAACCGCAATAACCGAATTAACCGAACCGTACTAAAAAATGGGTCGGAACGGTTCGGTTAATCGGTTAAAACTGATTAATGCACACCTCTAACTGCCACATTCTTGCACAGCTTTTGAAACACATCCCATCAGTCCAAGATTGCCACCGTCATATACTAAGTGCATGTTTCTTTCCGCCATAACTCTACCCAATTATTTTGCAGCCTCAACAAATTCTGGTTTAGGTCCAGAGCTAGTTTTACAAAACACACAAATATTAATGACTCGTCTTCTTGAAGTTGTTTCCATTTTTATTCTCTCTCTTATCTGGATGTGTCGAAGAGAGAAATGACGAGCTGAATTTATAGATCCTAAAAATGGTGAGTAATAAATGCACTAGTACCTGCAAAATGATAATTGTCAGATGAACAATAAAATGGATCGTGAAAGTCAAAAAGTTTAGATATTGTCGGCAAAAGTAAAGGAAATATAAAGTAAATCAAAACAGTAATTTAAAGTAAAGGAAATCAAAGCAATAAATTGAAAAATATGTACTGGTAGTTATGAATCACAACTATCAGTACAACTTGTGATTGTGGTTCACATCTTCCTATGGTTTTACGTCCAATAACAGCTTGAACGCCTTCTATGAGTCGAGGATAGGCTTCCCATCCAATTTTCTTATAAATTGGAAAACATGGTCTTTTAAAGTCAGATTCCCGAGACTGTATTTTTATCTTTTTTTGAAATTGTATATGAAAATTGCGAATACTCGATGAACATGTCCACTAGGATGTGTCTCAAGAGTCAATGATATATCATCTAAAGACTCCTCACTCAAGCCATCTCTAATGAATAGAATTTTATCTTCGATTGTCAGACACCATTCCTAAATAACGACAACGAGTGTTGCACGTCCGGCGTGCACATTTATAACAAACATCTAATTGTCTAGCTCTTCATTTTTTAGAATAAGTGCTTTTCCCTAAACCAAGCATGTGAGAAATGAAAGAATCAGATGACTTACCTGCCAAGCGAACTCTTACTTCAATTACCCAACGAATATCACTAGGAATACCATGGATCATAAGAAGCCTCATTCTTTCGGTGCGTACTTGTAAATTTTCATTAGAGCATTTTTGGGGAGAGAAGGAAAATGTCTGTGAAGTTTTGCAAGAGTTTATTCCATGCCTTGATTGTAGGGTATCGGTAATTTTAAGAAACTGAAAGAACTGACTTAGAGTCACGGAGTACCGTTATCCGCTGTTTAACTGGGGTGCAAGATTCTGACAAAAAAGGGAAAAGACAAGAAATTCTACAAAACTCAAGAAAAATGGAAGTTAGACAAATATGAAAGAAAAGAAAAGAAATACATCAATCACAGTACACTGGGTTTGAAAGGAAAAGAGATTCTTGAAAAATTGAACATTCAAAAAATGGTTTCAGACGTTGTCCATTCACTTTAAATACATCACCATCCATAGGATTCTCAATGTCAAAAGCCTCATATGGATAAACATGTTTCACAATAAATAGGCCACTCCATTTAGATTTCACTTTTCCAGGAAATAAATGAAGACAAGAATTATAAAGCGAAACTTTTTGACCAATTTCAAATATTTTTCGTGAAATTCGACTATCATGAAAAATCTTAGTTTTAGCTTTAAGAATTTTGGCATTCTCATATGAATCATTCCTTACTCTTAAAGCTCATTTAATTGTAGTTTACATTCGTGACTGACATTTTCAATGTTGAATTGAATGCTTTAATAGCCCAATAGCCTTATGCTCAGTTCTATAGGCAAATGACAAGTTTTTCCATAAAATAGACGATATGGAGATATTCCCAAAGATGTTTTGAAAGCTGTTCGGTATGCTCATAGTGCATCAGTCAGTCGCAAAGACCAATCTTTACGATTTGGGTTGACCATTTTGTTTTCAAAATTTGTTTGATTTCCCTATTTGCTAGTTCAACTTTATGTGTAACTCCATACTTTTTTATTAAGGACTCAAAAAGCTTGTTATAAAAGTGTTTACCTTCATCACTTATGATGGCCCGAGGGATTCCAAATCGACTTAAAATATTTTCTTTTAAAAATTTAATCACAGTTTTGTGATATTATTTCGACAAGGAATCGCCTCAACCCATTTTGAGTTATAATCGACTGTAACTAAAATATATAAGAATCCAAATGACGGTGGAAAATAGACCCATTAAATCTATCCCCTAACAATCAAAGATTCGATGACAATGATGAGATTTAAAAGCATCATGTTTCTTTTGAAATGGATCCAAACTTTTGATAATTTTCACAAGTTTTAAAAAAAGCATGGGTATCTTTAAAAATGGTGGGCCAACTGGAAGATTTTTGCAACGGTTTTCTTTGATGAGAAGTGACCTCCTCATGCCTCTGAATGATAAAACTGAATAACACCACTTATCTCATTGTCTGGTATGCATCGTTAGAAAATTTTATCAGAGAAATACTTGAATAGATATAGATCGTCCCAATAGAATCTTTTGACTTCGGTCAAAAATTTCTTCTTGTCTTGATGGCTCCAATTTGGAGGTATTTTTCCTGTTGTAAGAAAATTGACAATATTAGCATACCAAGACATTGTATTTACAGAAAATAAAAATTCATCATGAAAAGAGTCATTGATAGGAGTTGTGTCAATTGATGACTCATTTGTGAGTCTCGATAAATAATCTACAACTACATTCTCTACTTTTTTCTTATCCTTGATTGTTAGATTGAATTCTTGAAGCAACAAAATCCACCAGAGTAATCTTGGCTTTGCATCCTGTTTAGACATCAAATATCTAACAACAACATCATAATAAACAACAGTTGAAGAACTAATTAAAAATGATCAAAATTTATCCAATGCAAATATTACAACAATTAGTTATTTTTTGTGGTAGTGTAAATAATTTGTGCACTGTTTAAAGTTCTACTTGCGTAATATATTAATTGTGGCTTACCTTCATTTTTCTGTCCTAGCACTGCACCCACTGCATAATCACTGACATCACACATTAGCTCAAAAGGCAAAGACCAATCAGAGGATTGCATGATAGGAGCAGAAGTCAAGAGATTGATAATCTTTTCAAATGATTTTTGACAATCTTATGTCCATTCAAATGTTGCATCTTTTAATAGGAGGTTACACAAGGGTCTGGATATGGTACTAAAATTTTTGATGAACCTCCTATAATATCCTGCATGTCCTAAGAAAGAACGGATTTCCCTGACTGTTTTTGGTGATGGCAATTTAGAGATTACCTCCATTTTTGCCTCGTCAACGTCAATACCTTTAGATGACACAACGTGTCCCAAAATAATTCCCAAATTAGTCATGAAATGGCATTTTTCCCAGTTTAACACAAGTCATTTTTCTTCACACCTTTTCAAAACATTTTTCAAATTATTTAAGCAATCATCAAATGAATTCCCAAAAACATTTATATCATCCATAAATACCTCTAAACAGTGTTCAACCATGTCACTAAATATGCTCAACATGCATCGTTGAAATGTAGCTGGTGCATTACAAAGTCCAAATGGTATTTTCCTAAATGTAAATGTTCCAAAGAGACATGTGAATGTGGTCTTTTCCTGGTCTTCAAAAGCAATGAGAATTTGATAACAACCTGAGTAACCATCAAGAAAACAATAATATGGATATCCTGCTACTCTTTCCAAAATTTGGTCAAGAAATGGTAAAGGAAAATGTTCTTTTCTAGTTGCGTCATTTAGTTTTCTATAATCAATGTACATACGCCATTTAGATGGGATGCGACTTGGAATTAATTCTTCTTTATCATTTTTTACTATAGTTATTCCAGACTTTTTAGGTACAACTTGTGTAGGACTTACCCACTTACTATCAGAGATAAGGTAGATAATGCCTACATCAAGAAGTTTAAGGACTTCTATTTTTATCACTTCTTTCATGTGAGGGTTCAATCTTCTTTGGGGATGACGATATGCCCTAGCATTATCTTCTAAATGTATTTTGTGTGTGCAGATCGAAGGATTAATGCCTTTTATGTCTTTTAAAGTCCATCCGATTGCCGGTTTATGTTCTTTCAACACATTTAACAACTTACCTTCTTGATTGCTTGTGAGGGAAGCATAAATTACCACAGGGTAAATTTGTTCATCTCCAAGAAATGCATACTTCAATCTTTCTGGCAAAGTCTTTAACTCCAATTTGGGTGCTTCCCTAAGTTGTTCTTCTTCCAGCTCTTCTAGTTCCTCAAAATTTTGTTTCTCTCCATCGTCTTCTAGTACCTGTGTAGAATCAAGTATAAAATCATTATGAATATCCGAATCTAATTGCATATTTGATTCAAGAAAATTTACAGTACAAATTTTCATGGGATCAGATAAACTCCCCTGAATATGTTCCTCCAAAATTGGTTCAATTAGTTCCACGCTCTCATTTTCACTGTCCTCATCGTATGGTTGTTTGCACATATTAAAAAAAATAAGCTCCAACGTCATATTGCCAAAAGATAAATTCATAATTACATTCCTGCAATTAATTAAAGTATTAGCTGTTGCTAAAAATGGGCAACCAAGTATTATAGGAATGAGCTTATACCTATCTGCTACATGTTGTGTTTCCAAGATAATAAAATCCACATGATATATGAATTTATCGACTTGTAATAACACGTCTTCCACAATTCCTTTCGGTATTTTGACTGATCTATCAGCAAGTAAAAGAGTAGTTGAGGTTGGTTTTAACTCACCAATATTAAGTTGTTGGTAAACCAAAAATGGAAGCAAATTGACACTGGCTCCAAGATCAAGAAAAACATGTTCAATTTTTTGATTTCCAATAATACAAGAAATAGTTGGACAGCCAGGGTCCTTGTATTTTACTACATTATTGGTTGAGAGAATAAAACTTACATGTTCAGCTAGAAAAAATTTCTTTCTATAACATCCCCAATACGAGAATGCTACCGGCAGGCAACAGATTCCACTGTCGCCTAAGCCTATGTCTTATGCAATAGAATACTTACACTCATCTTACTACTGTGCAAATCCATAATTGCCACACATGCAAACTTAAAGACTTATAATAGACTAAAATGCGAGATAATGAAGAAAAATATATATATACATGTCTGAAAGTATATAAAGTATATGTACAACGTCAAACATATGTCGATGATATAACAAAATGACATCCCAGAGAACTACATTCTACATGAATATAGATCTGGAAAGATGGACCCCATGACTAGTGACTGCCGCGTAACACTTGTCCTCGAGCTGGGCCTCCAAAAAAAATAGCACATGGCTCACCAAAAGATGATTCCTGCAAAAGATCTGGGAAGTGGTGGGGGTGAGTCCTAAGGAACTCAGTGAGTGGAGCTACAAAAATAAGAAACTAAACAATACAATCGTTCAAAATCATTTATTCTTAAAATATTTCTGAAAACTTTGTTTGAAAACAGATTCTTTTCTTTTAAGCTGGAGAAAACCTTTTCTAAAACTTTCCTGTGAAAATCTCTGGTACTGTGGAAAACCTAACGTATGGGGGAGTTACGTATCACCGTCCCCCCATAAGCCTAACTAGTGGTCTTGGGGTGTTACGTATCACCATCCCCCAAGCCACTGAACTAGATCCGGTAGTGCTAATTCATGCTACTACCTGACCCTGAAACTAGGGGCTAGGGGAGTTACGTATCACCATCCCCTAACTTTGAACTACATATGCACACGTTCTCTGTCCGTCAATTCCATTAGTCAGAGATAAGGTGGATTTTTCCCCCATGCCTCGAAAAACTTAAAAACTTATGCTTTTAAAATCTTAAAACTTTCAAGACAATCTTACATAAGAAGTAACTGATAGTTCAATAAGGCTAATGCTCTAAAGCTTTTAAAAATAAATCTCATAATAAATTTTCATCAATAACAAGTAATATAAATCAATTTAAAAGAAAAGTCTCCACTCACAGATTTGAAGTCCGATCGAGTCTCCTTCACGTCGCTGGGGGAGAATGCGGCTCCTGTCGAGTATCTATTCAGAATAAACTGGGATATGATCATATGTATAAAATATGGTTCGAAATTAAATTAAGTTCCTTAATCTAGTTGAATTACCCTCTTAGAATATCTTTGAATATTGACCTTGACCTATTTGAATATTTCATATATCTCTAGGGAATGGTTTAATTTCATTATTTTTAATGCTTGAGGAAATTGAGGTGCATGAGAAAATTTATTTTATCAACGACGGGTAATGGTTCATCAACCCCTTCCTTACCCTCTGAATCTGATTTATTTTCAGTTTCACGAGGTTCAAGAATAGGTCTGTGGATGACCTTACCACTGCGAAGAGTAATAACAAATTTGACTTGGTCTATGTGGTGACTACTAGAACTAACCTCGTGAGGGTTTGATAACTCTTGGGATTTGACTGAGGTTGGGCATGAAACATTCCTTTCTCATTAATGGTCTGTGCAGATGTGATTTTGGAGAAGGTATCTTTCAAATCAATCAATATTTGAACATTTTGGTTATTGATGGCTTCATGTTTCTCAATGAATGCATGCAAGGTGTTCTCAAGGGTTTCCGAGGTGGTGGGACATATGGTGCATAACTTTCGGAATTTTGGAAATTCTGGTGTACTTGGGGAGGTTGTTGCGATGGTTGTGCTTGGTTATCATTCCTCTAATTGAAGTTCGGATGGTTTCTCCAACCAGAATTGTAGGTTTGGGAGTATGGGTTTGGATTTGGTCTCTTGAAATTGTTTATGGAAATGCCTTGGTCATGAAGATATTCTTCCAAGGCTGGCAAGGTTGGGAAAACTTATGTGACATATTTATTTAAATTAGAGATTTGACAGGTGACTTCTTGAACAGACTTGACATGATCACTTTTCCTTAATTCTAATGCCTGAAATTTTTTACCTAGAGATGCATACTTAGTAGAAAGGTCATGATCTTTCCTAAAGTTAAACATACTTCTACCATATGCACTACAAGAAAAATACGAATTAGAGACGGAAAAATCCGTCTCTAATCCGTCGCTATTCGACTTTAGCGACGGAACAGAGACGGATTTTTTCCGTCTTTGTTTTACTAGTCGCAAAGTATATAGCGATGGAAATTTTATTTCCGTCGCTATAAATTGCTACAGAATTAAGTCCGTCGATATTTTGCGACGGACTATTCCGTCGCTGTTTAGCGAAGGATAAGTCTGTCGCTAAATAGGGACGGACTTGTCCGTCACAATATAGCGACGGGAATACCCGTCGCAAATTAGCGACGGACAAGTCCGTCTCTATTTAGCGACGGACTTAATTCTGTAGCAAGCGACGAAATTATCCGTCGCTAATTATTAGCAAATGAATTTATTATTTTTAATAAAATTGTATTTTTTTTAAATTCTTAAAGAAATTAAATTTATTTTAAACAATATTAATATGAGTAAAATTATAAAATAAATATATTATAATTACTTAAATTATAAAATAAACACAACAAATATTAAAATAAAAATTTTATTACATAAAAGTTATGTGTAAAAAAAGTACAACACAAAATAAATACATATAACTTAATTCTCATTATCTCTCTGGTCACAATCAGTCGGAGGATCAGGTGGACCTGAAGAGGAAGGCTGTGAACTCAAGTTTCTCATCATTTGAAAATACCGCTCCATTTCTGCCATCTTTTGTTTGAGATCAAGCACTTCTTCATTTCTCTTTTGCTGCTCTTCCTCTCGGCGTTGTATCTCTTTATCCAGTCGTTGTTGTATAGTCTGTATTTCAATCCTAACTCGCTCTTGTACCCGCTGCTCAAATGTATCATCAAAAGTCGTTCCGAAGTGTGATCTACATGAGCTGCGTAATGAATCCAGATATGAAAGCGATGCAAGAGAACCGATACCGTACACTCGGCGCTTCTTAGTATCCACTCCAACCACATCTAAGTATAGGCGATTGGTGTCAAGATGAGTCTCAGCTGGCTCACTAGACTCCTCTGATAACTGAGATGCAATCGCTGCCATTTGCTCCACAGCAGCCTACCATTAATAATAAATATATATAAGAAAGCAAAAATGATTTTGAAAAGAACAAATTAAAAATATATAATTTATAAACAAAAATTTACATTAATGTCGCTTGATCTCTTGTCAATAAAAGTACCATCCTTCTTTGTGTGCATATGCTTAAAGGCCTTATAGCCTGTGGGTGCACGTCCTAACTGAGATTCCTATTTAAAAAATAAAAAATTATTAAATTTTTATAATAAAAGTAATAAAAAAATGTTTGCATGTTTAAAAAATCTAACCATATCAATAGAATGTTGAATGGTAGACCTCGAGCCACCGGTGTGTTTAGAAACACATGATCCTTCTCCACCCTTCTCAGTGTTTCTATTTTTTTGATGTTTGCTGAGATTTTAATTTAAACACTGTACTACTCCAATACTCCTGCCATTTGTTCCAAACATTATCTGGAACGCAGAGTGGCTTCCCTCCTTCTTTATATTTATAGCGCCATTTACAGAGTTTATCGTTATACCGACTCTGACACACATTATTCCATGTAGTCCTAACAACGACAGAATATAGTATTCCGTCGTAATATTAGCGACGAAATTAGTATTCTGTCGCAATATTTAGAGACGGAATTCGTATTCCGTCGCAATCTATAGTGACGAAATACTAATTCCGTCGCTATATTTAGCGACGGAATAAATTCTGTCTCTATATTTAGCGACGGAATACGAATTCCGTCGCAATGAATAGCGACGGAATACTAATTCCGTCGCTATAGTTAGCGACAGAATTTCGTTCCGTCTCTATATAGAGACAGAATACTAATTCCATCGATATAGTTAACGACGGAATACGAATTCTGTCGCAATTCCATTTCAATATATAGAGACAGATTATAAATCTGTCGCTATTCCATCGCTATTGTTCCCGCAATTTTATTCCCGCCACGATTAGTTACGGAATTTTGTCCCGTCGTTAAATTCCGTAGCTGTTGATTTAATCCATTTCAATTATGTCGCTATTCCGTTTCTAAAGTTTGAAACAGATTGTTCTGTCGCTACTTTCCGTCGCTAAATTTGTTTTTTCTTGTAGTGATGGCTGTGGTTTTATAGATGACTCATAAGTGCCAACTTTATCCCATTCTTGTACATTCTCTGCTATGTGTTCTAGTTAATCTAGTGCATCTTCAGGATTTTTATCCCTAAACTCACCATTACACATCATTTCTACTATTTGTCTATCTTAGGGTGTTAACCCCTCGTAGAAGTAGGCAACCAGGCTCCATGTTTCAAACCCGTGATGTGGACAAACATTCAACATCTCTTTAAACCTCTCCCAACATTTGTAAAGTGTTACCCTCGACTCTTGTGTGAAGGTTGTGATTCTCCTCTTAAAAGAGTTTGTCTTGTGAAGGGAAAAGAATTTTTTCAGAAACTGTTCTTGCAAATCATCCCATGTTCTGATGGATCCTGACCTAAGGTTATGCAACTAAATTTTAGCTTTATCCTTTAAAGAAAAGGGAAAAAACTATAATCGAATTATATTCATGCTGTAATTTTGGTATGTGCAAGTGTTACATACCTCTTCAAATTCCCTTAAGTGCTGATAAGGATTTTCTGATTCTAGATCGTGGAATGTAGGTAAAAGTTGGATGACACCTAGGTTAAAATTGAAACGTGATGCATCTGAGGGAAAAACAATGCAAGATGGTGATCCTGTCCTAGTGGGATTCATGAATTGTCTGAGTGTCCTAGGATGATTAAGATCGCCATGCTGAGACTCATTTTCTTTCTGATCAACTGGGTTTTCAACTCGGACATATGGATTTTAATTTTGGTTCTCGGCCATTTTGACTAACGATGAAGGTGATGTAGAATTTCTATTTAATCTATCGGTAGATGATCGAGACCAATGTTTCATGCAACCTAAATGCAGACTATATGTTAAAATTTAAAAATACAAATACAATACTTACAAAAAGAAAATAATAAACAAGTGGAAAAAATAAATTAAAATTAAAACTAACAAAAAGTGAAAAGAAAAACAAATAAAGAAAATACAAATGCAGTGATTTAGATCTAAAAACGTCCTCTGATTCTTGTCAATTCAGATCTCAGTTGAATTTCTCGTTCAGCTGTCTCAATCTCTCGAATTAAGTTCTCACAAAAATTATTGAAGAATCTCTGGATGAAGATGGTTCAAGAAATTCTTTGGCAAAATGCAAGCTCCATTTTAATTGATTTTTTTATCTCTTGTAACCTTGAAGAATTAAAAACAGGGTCTGTCTGTATCTGGGATTTCTGGATTATGATTCATTTAAGATCAATTAGGAAATTTTGGATCTACAGAAATGGAAAGATGAAAAAATGAGATGCAGAAAAAAAATATAAAAATACAAAAGTACAAAAAATAAAATAAAATAAAAAGAAAAAGAAAAAAAGAAAAAAAAATATAAGGATTATTCTATCTACTAAATTTATTCCCCAGCAACGGCGCCAAAAACTTGACACGCTTAAAAGTGGTTTTTTACTCTCAAGTATAAGAGTGTTGACGTAATAAAATAACCCGGTAAGACCGGGGTCGATCCACAGTGAATGGATTTAGTAAAATAAAAAATAATTTGACTGAAAAATAAAAAGATTGAATTGTTTGAAAGGATTGAAAATTTTAATTTAAACTGCAACAATAAAATAAAATTCTGGGGCTAGAGGATCCACCTTTAATAATTCAAATTTAGAAATCTCACTTTTTATAATAAATAAATTGTCATTATTACCCAATTAATTTTTTTCAGGAATTAATTATGCCAAAACAAATAAAACCATCCATATAGGCGATAGTAACTTTGTCTATAACGAGTCCAGTTAGTTACTCAATTATGCCAAATAAATAAAATCAGCCATATAGGTGGTAACAAAGTTTGTCAATAATTAATCCAGAATTAAATTAAAAATTAATCATTAGATTACAATTTATATATTATAATATAAGTGAGATTAATTTAAATTTTCATATTAAAAGCTTCACCATTTACCTCATCAAAAGGAAATTAGCTACTCATAATATGAATAAAAACACGCATAATTTTATTACTGAAAGAAAAACAAATTACAAGAAAAAACTTAAAAAAAATAAAACACACAAGAGCTGAATCCCTTCACAAAACATCAGAGAGAATTCTATGAAGGAAGTTAAAGAAAATGAGGTGCTGAACACCTCTATTTATAGGTGAGATGCTCGGCAGCTCAATTGTGATTTTGCAAATTTCTTTTACAAATTTGGCAAAATTTTCAAAAGGCATTTTAACATTTAACAAGATTTTTCAAAGGCTATTTGTTTTTATTTGATAATTGTCCAATATTTTGCCAAATTTGTCAACCTTTCACTTTCGGTGGGTTATCTCTGTTTTTTTTAATTATTATTTTATTATTTTTTTTTTGAAACTTTAATAATTACATAGAACACATTTTAGATTTTTCATCAATTTCGGTCTTGAAAACTTCAGAATTAGAAACTCTTGTGAACAACAAGGTTGTAGATCTTTGAGTCTTATTTCACCTAGAACTGGAATCACTTCAAACCGATAACGGAGTAAAAATTATGTCCAAAATACGAATATTTCACAGGGTTGGAATTTCTGAAGTTGTACACTGTTAGAACGCCATATTAAATTCCTGGCATCTAAAATCCAAATGTCAAATTCATTTTTCTAGATATGCATCCAAAATATTATTTCACCTACAAAAAAGATAAAAATCACGATAAAAATATATAAAACATAAATTTAATTAATATGCTAAATTAAGGGGATTAATGAAACTACAAGTGTAAAATGATTGATTTTTTCTTTTAATAAATGTCAACTTTTTAGTGTTCATCAAATTTCCCCAAGGACCCTCGCCTCCCAATCACGTAGAGACTGGCCTATGAGAATGGTGATTTTGTGGAGATGCCGGTGTGGGTGAAAAGGTAATACCAACCCTTGTATCTTTTGGGTTGACATTCATCTGATACAGCCTCTTCAGCTCAAAGATGGTCGGCTCTCCTAGCCCGGCTCGGTTTCAAATCACGTAGAGACTGGTTGGTACCTTCCATCCATTCAGTTTCAGCTAGCATGGGGCTAGGTTCATGGCTTCCAATATCTTTGCGAAGTACTTTTGCATGGCAGGTGCAACCTCATATCAAAGAAGGCCATGCACAACGCCACTTAGTTTTCGCAGGGTCGGTTTGCCTGATCCCATTCAGTGGGGACACATATGCCGATGGTCTTAGGGATGTCAAACCTTTCCCTCAGTTGTTGTAGGTCGGCCTCGGTTATTGTCGAAGCCCTATCCATGTGAAGATTTACGAAATCAAGTTGGGGATGATTTGGCTCGGGTTGGAGCACCATTTTATAGTGGGATTGATTCTACTATTAAGATGTAATCGGTGTGGTGTCATAGTCATCGAGACTTTATGATCCCGAACTATGGATAGTCTCACTCATGGGCGGCATGGTGGGAGGCAAGGTATCTAGGAGAGTAGGGGTTCTAAGTCTGACATTTCTGTCAAGGTAGGACCCGAGGTGGAAGGTTAGTTCACAGTTATAATTAATTTTATGATTAGTGGAGTTTACATTAAGGCCAGGGTTACTGTGTATTCATCCCTACCAAGTGGCCAACCTTAGAAAGGCTCTAAACACCTTAACAATGGCAAAACAGTAAATTTACAGAGCACAACCAAGAAAAACACACCCACAAAGAACCCAGAAACACGTGTTTCCTTTTCTCTAACAAAAACCCAAAAAGAACACACCCAAAACATTCATTTAAAAGCAAAAAAGACGTCCACACACGAGTAAACCCACATTTCATACTTCCATTAACACACAAAAAACCCAGAACAAGCAACAAAAAAAAACAAACAAACAAACAGTCCACACTAGCAGGTTATCGCCATTGTTGCAAACATAAGCATAAATAAGGAAAGAAATATGTAGGGGACTTACTTGTGAATATTAAAGATGATGATGAAAGACGTTTAATGTTGTTGAAAGCACAAAGTTGTAAGGATCAATGTGAGCTTGGAAATTTCTTTGAAGAAGATGAAATGGTAAAAGAATGGATTAGAGGGGAAACATCATTTAAATAGGGTGCTCGGGCTGGTTTCAGTTGTTGGATTGAGGCAGACGGGTGAGATCAGTGCCACGTGTGATGGAGATCTCAACCATTGAATGCAATTGAAGGGCCCAAATTGAGACCACTGTTTTAATATGGCACAATTGTCATTATTTTTGGCGCACAAGCCATGGAGATCTCAAATGTTGAATGCAATTGAAGGGCCCAAATTGAGACCACAGTTTTAGTATGGCACAACTGTCATTGGTTTTGGCGCACAAGCTATGGATGCATGACACCTGGCATCTTGGGGAGACGAAGTAAAGAGGCGGCCTGACAGACGTGATGGACATTTAAGGAAGGCTATTAAGGTTTAATAATTTCCTACAGGCGGCTTAGAAGCCCTAGAAAGACATTTAAACTGGGGGTCAAAAAAACAATCATTAGAGAAAAAAGAATCTGTGGCGATACATGTACCTTCGTGACCCGAGAGATATGGCAGTATGGATGTTCACGAGTTAAGGCCCGAGGACATGGGAATAGTCTACATCTTTATTGTAGTTCCCGACATCAACTCTCCAACTCGTTTATACCGAAAATTAGGGGACAAATGTTGATGATGAATTTAACCTGAGGAATTTTGAAGCTTGAAGAGGTGTATAATGAGGTTTGACCTTAACGGATGGTCCAAGGTCCTTATGAGGATGAGAGTTCAGATGAATGACCCGAGCCTATAGTGCCGAGGAGCACCCGAGGGCGGAACTAGTTAAGAAGGATAGGTTGGGATACCGTCCCGACCTGGTGAAAAAAATTAAATCTGGTTGTACTTGAGCATCTGCAAAGGCCGACCTGACCTGATGAAAAAATATTAAATCTGGTTGTATTTGAGCAGCTGTGATGGCCGACCCGATGTGGTTTGTGATTACCGACCCGACCTGATAAAATGAGCTTGGTCAAATTCGGACTTAGGAAGAACACCAATATTAGACTCTGAACCAAGCACAGTATGAGCCTCTGAAATCAGAATCGACTAAGCAGGTCAGACCTGGTAGAAGAAGCAATGAAGAGAATCGACTCGGCATCATTCACTTCGGCACACTGACCCGGGGGGTTTAAGGGTGGTAATGGGTTAGGCCGGGCCCGAGATTTTTTAAGCCCGGCCCGAGCCCGAGAATATTTTTTTAAGCCCGGCCCGGTTTTTTAATAATAAAAAAATTATATATAAAAAAGTATATATATAAATATAAATATATAAATATAATTTATTATATAAATATAAATATATATAAAAAATATATATTTTTTAAACTCGGGTGGGGCCGGGCCTGGGCTTAATGTTCTAAGCCTCGCTCAGGCTTACACTTCTAGGGCCCGGCCTCAGATTTTTTTTATCCCGGGCCGGATCGGTCCCAGGCTTTTTTGCCATCTCTATGGGGTTAGGTTAGGGTTGTAGCATCATACGCTTATATATGAATGAAGTAAGCCCTACATGAAAGTTTGAGTCCCCAAAAGGCTGGTATGACGAAAGTTGGCTAGAGACTTCCCTTCTGACACACAGAACCATATGGGAGTGGTTGAATTGCAAGCCGTCACATGTGGCAGAACGTGTTACAGAGGATAAAGGTGGGAATGATGGATTTTTACTGACAAAGAATGGTTGAGTAAGAAGACCAGAGCTACTGTTTGCTGAGTGGTTGGGGAAAATGAGCATGAGCGACAGTGACATGCTGACATGAGCCGACGTCGTGAGTTGATGTAACAGTAGATTTAGAAGCCTATATAAGGGGGTTGAAAGCTCATATTTAAGTGTTATGATTTTTTACATTCCATAACTTGTAAAAGAACTATAAAAAGCTTTGGGATAGAGAGAGAAAGTTGGTCGGTCTTGACCCGAGATTGTAATAATTTTTTATTCTTTGTTCCTATGGACATAGGTTGGAGCCACTCTTCGTCGATCCACGTTAAACCTTTGTTTTCTCTGTGATTTTCTGTTTGCTTGCCAAGTTTGCTTTAGTTCCCAACTAACTAAACAAATTCAATGCTTGGGGGAGGTTTGTTCGAGGAGTGTATTTCCCTAATTACCCCTAAAACGAAAAAAAATCGTCAACACATTGTGAATAAGCTTGGCCCATAACTCGATAAAAAAATATTGAGAGGTAGTGGCTTTGGAGTTGGGAGCAATATCTTACTAAATATACATTTCATTTTAGGGCAAAGTAATTTTTTCCACTTAAAATTAGGTTTACGTTTAAAATTATCTGAAAACTTTAAAAGTGTTCTTCGACTTACCCTAAATTTATAAAAGTGTATCATTTTCCATCATAACGATAACATAACCAAATTCAGTTAAGGATTTTACTTGAAAAGACCATTTTATCCTTGTAATATTTTTTTAATGTGAAATTATAAATTTATCTATAAAAAACCAATCAAACTTTTACTTTGGATTATTAGTAATGAGCGACAAGATACTGACGAATGTGCATTCGATGAACATCAATAGGAAGAAGAAAAAGAAAATGTTTCTACCCAGAAACGACAGCGTAAAGATTCTCACAATGATCATTATGAAACGAATTTTCCGAAAATTGATTCCCAATCCAAATATTCATAGCCTCAGAATAACACCAAATGCTTCAGTAGCCCAAACTACATGTTCATCACAATCAGAACCCAAAATCGAATACTCAGACCGAAAGCAATCGTTATGCTGTAGCAAGTTTTCCACCACGCCGCTGTCACGCGAATTCGATACCAACTCCAGTGCCTCATCAAACGGCAAACGCTCCACGTGGGCGGAGGCGAAACATAACGAATTTTCCTCAAATGGGTGGGCGATGATAGGGATTTTCACATGTTACGCAAGCGTACGTATCACTCAAGTAGTATAAAACGTTATCAATCCCACGAGGACTTATCACCTATTTTACTAATTGTTAAGACTAATAACCTACGAGTATCTAATTAAAATTTAATGTGATTTAAATTTGAGTTGAACTAAGGCTAATGCAAATAAATATAACTTAGAAATTTGTAGAGATAATTAAGGAGAGAAAACATCCAGGCTTATGAATCCACCAGATATTATTCTAAAGATGAATTGGTTATCCTATATTTGTGTAATATATTAGCTTATTGTCTTCTTCTTCAAAAATCTCTTTTGGTGGCTGTAAAATTAGGTTATGGAACTCCTCTCAAGGTTTTAGGACGAGTTGTTGTTTATATAGGAGGTCTGTGGGGGTGTTTTCTGCTTAAAAATCGAGTCTGGACCGAATCTGGTATGTAGAATGCGTCACGACGCGCGGTTTAGCAACGCGACTCCACCTTCAATTTTCTACGGCGTGTCGCGACGCGCCACCTGCAGCAGCTCACCGGTTTCATTGTTCCATGCGTCGTGCGCGAAATCCAACTTCGGGACACGCGTTTTGACTACGAATTTTCCCTAATTTACTCCGTATTTTGCCACTTTCATCCCCCGTTGATTCCATCGAGTCTCGATATTATCTTTACCTAAAAAATGAATCCAAAACATATCAAAGCAATTAGAAAACTCAAGATAACTCACAAAACATCAAGCTAGAGGGGGCGGCAAATATATGCGTATTAGTCGCTCATCACACCCCAAACTTAACTTTTTTCTAGTCCTCGAGCAAAACAACTAAAAATAAACTAAAATAAACAAACTAAAAACTAAATTATCCTAAGCCACTTTCGTAGGGATCACGGTTGCATTTAGCATATGCAACAAGCCTTTAAACCACTAGGTGACCCTAGTGGACGAGTTATAGTCTCGTGAGGGCTTACAAAGACGACACCTACAAATGTCATTTACACACACACACACAATCACATACAAATGCAAAAATTAAATATCTAAACAAAGTCGTCCTGGGAGTTACATATAATATTATCATCAGGGAATGTTTTAGTAACGACAACCAAGAATCTTCAAAGTACCCAACACAACTCAAATCCAAATTCTTGAATAAATTATCTAAGCCACACTCACAATGTGTGTGTATGAAGGTTTAGTCACAGCTCGATCCCTGAGTAAGTCAACTCAGTGATTTCATCTAAAAAATTTGGATCTGATGGGTCAAACCAACCTAGATATCTCAGATTATGCTTTTAATTTTCTTTTTTTTTTTGCTCAGTATGGTACGATTATTATTATTATTATTTTCCTTTTTTACACACCTACCATTTAAGATATCATTTCTCCTCATGGTGGTCCTAACACTCGTCCATGGGTAGCTTCACGCTTATCGGTTATAGGTGGTTTAACTTTTTTTAACCATACCATACATCATAACACTCGCAAACAGAGATAGACATCTAGGCAAACGGTCATTCATCGGAAATCAATTTCTCCAACTAGTCACTTTGCCAACAACCTAGGTTCTTACTGCTAGAAACCTATTGTGCATTTTATACAAGTCTAACCTAGATCACCTACTCAAGGCATCAGATAAAAGTACATTTAGCACTCATCGTTTCTAAGATATAATCATACAACAAATAAACTCATCATGTGAACTATGTCTCAGTACCACATGATAAGTTTTTAATCATATTGCAGGAATTAACTAACACAACACATGCACACATCCCCAAACTTCAAATTTGCATTGCTCCAATGTGAAATAAACATAAAGCAGAAGAGAGAGGAACAACACTACAGTGCATGAGGTGTACGGGTCCCGAGTCGCGACACCACAGGTAGCGGCTTGACGAGCTCATGGTTCAATTTTTGGGCAAACTCTGGTTGTGCGAACTCGATGGGTTGTGTCAGTATCTGCATAAGTACACATGCAACCTTATGAAACACACGAGTAACACAAAAATAAAACTGAAAATAAAAATAAAAAAATTAAAAAATAATTGCGTGGGTTGCCTCCCCGCTAGCGCTAAGTTTAACGTCTTCAGCCAGACGTAACCACACAATTGGTCATGGTGGTTCCCTTGGAATCTTAGTTGACCGAGATAGGACCGCCCAATACTCGCTCCTTTGTTGCCCATATGATGACAGGAACTGGGCGTTTTGTGGCAGTATTATGTCTATGTATTGCCCTCAGGATCTATTAATGGTTCAACAAATGTCTCCATCCTTAGATCAATTCTCACAGGTGGTGGTGGTTCACAAATATACATATGCAACTCATTAGTTCTTTTGTTTGCACAAAATATTTACGGTGGCTTCATTTCAGATCTATCATAGCGGTGAACCATGTTGACCCATTCTGGACTTTCATCACTGATGCTATCTATCCTATGGCATTCTTCATCATTTTGCGGGCACGACATGGCTTTAAAGACATGAAAAGTCACCTCTTGATCTTGTACTCGCATAGTCAGCTCACCCTTCTGCACGTCGATCAACGTTCTGCCTGTTGCTAAGAAGGGTCGTCTGAGAATGATAGGAACTTCACTGTCTTCCTCCATGTCTAAAACTATGAAGTCCGCAGGAAAGTTGAACTTGTCCATTTTTACCATCACGTCCTCTATTTTACCTCGAGGGTATGTGAGAGACCTATCTGCTAGCTGCAGCGTAACTGTCATTGGTCTCGCCTCTCCCAAACCCAATTTCTGATAAATAGACAGCGGCATTAGGTTGATGCTCACACCCAAATCACACAGAGCTGTACCAAAGTAATGTTTACCAATGGTATATGGTATAGTAAAACTACCAGGGTCCTTCAGCTTATGTGGCATCTTTTTATGTATGATTGCACTACATTCATCAGTGAGGGCCACAGTTTCAGACACGCCCAGCTTCATCTTCTTTGACAAGATGTCTTTCAAAAACTTCACATAGCTGGGCATTTGCTCTATGGCCTCGGCGAAAGGTATATTGATATGCAGTTTCTTGAAGATTTCTAAAAATTTTGAAAACAGCTTATTTAGCTTGTGTTGTTGCAAACGCTGAGGGAATATATGAGGTGTATATTTCTAAAAATGTTGGCAGTAAATCCGGTCGTCGGACTATCCGAACACGTACGTACCTAGTACTACGTTTTTCCCAATTTACAAGATATGGTTGGCTTCTAGCAAAGCGCCATGCCTACCCAATTCTCCAGAAATATTCTTAAATGAATATATGAGCTTTATCAGGCGTAGTATACGTAGTATTGCGTATTACGATCCAGTATCGGATGTCACGTGCAAGGCCTGGGGCTGGAATTGTGTCTGCCACATACGAAACACATATCGGATCTCTGGTAACTAGTCTCTATAATCGGATAATCATGACCTAGTCATATTATCCCGATGACTGTAGTACATAAGAGCACCAGTTTCGTATCCTACGTGATCATCATCTCCACTATGAATGGAGTGATACTTCCGTCTTTACATCACACCCAATACACTACGATTCTCAATATACCCAGAAGAGGCGTACACAGAACCTGTTAAAGCCCTGGACGACCAAAACCAAAGTATATTGATTGTCGCAAGTATTAGCGGTGCAAGTCTCAGGTTAAGACCAAATACACCTACCCTGATTTGGACTTCCATAGACACATAGTCATACTACCAATGGAATTTCGAAGGGTCTATCCAGAGACAAGCTGTTTCCGTACCATCGGAAAACACAACCTTCTATTACACTTGCATGAGTATCCTATACCCACATATATGAGAACTATACCGTTATGCTCCCATAACGCGCACAAGTGTAATACTAGTCTATTCCGCATTATCGATGTCAAATCTCGATAATACTACGACTAGGGATATTTAATGATTAAACCTTCGTGGATTGATACTGTCTCATATCACCTCAATCCGGAACTAATCATAAGGACCTTTCATCATTTATACATCTTGGTAATCTAATTACAAATGATAAAAGAGCAATTTCCTTTGTCACATAGTTAATTTGTACAACAACACCATGATCTGTATAAATAGTGATGCTATGGGTCATAATTATCCAACAATCTCCCACTTGGCCTATAGCCAATCACTCAAGTGTCCTACACCCGAACTATGTACGGTTCGCTCAAACTTCTGCTGAGAAAATGCTTTTGTCAGCAGATTTACGGTGTTATCATCTGATGTGATTTATTCGATCATCACATCGCCACGATGTATGATCCAAACGAATCAGGTGAATATTGAAGTATATATCTGGATCGTAGATGGGACCATTAATTCTTTAGCCTGTGTTGTAGCCTAGCTCAGCTGCTAACAGAACTACTCCTAATCTGATTAGGATTATTATCGATCCAAAAGGCTTCTATTGCTGCCTTAGTTGCAGCAATATTCTGCTTTTGTTGTTTATTCGGTAACAGTATCTTGCTTGGAAGATTTCCAACTCACTGTTCCGTTATTCAAACTATGTAGTACCTTTATTACGACTTATAGTCATTTTTATCGGTTAGGAAACTTGCAGCAGTGAACCCAGTCACTTCAAGTTCTCCTTATCCATAGTATAAGAAAGCATCCTTAGATCATCTAAGATACTTAAGGATGTTCTTAACATCAATCCAGTGACTATCACTTAGATTGGCCTGATTGTTACTCCATATAATTAAGCATATGAGACACCAGGTCGCGTACATTTATTTCAATGTACGAGTTCTCGGAGAGTGCCAACAACTTTTAGATCTATCCTAGTAGATCCTTATTCCTAGAATAAATATTGTCTCTCCAAAGAATTCTACGGAGAATTTTTCATGAAAGCCAAGCTTTCACCGATTTTATTATTGGAAATATCATTTCCAAGAAATGATAGGTCATCATTACTTAGGACATTCATTGTCAGTGCGCTCCCACTAACCTCCTTATATACACAAGAATCATTTTCATTTTGAATTAAATCATATACCATTATGATTACATCAAAACGATAATTCCAAGAACGCAATGCTTGCTTCAATCCATAAATGGATCGAATTAACTTGCAAACCTTGTTTGCTCGTTTTGGTACGACAAATCCGTCAGGATGTTGTAAACATCCTCTAAAAGGTTTCCATTTAAGGAAAGCGATTTTGACGTTTAGCTGCCATATTTCATGAATGAAACCTGCAGCATCAACAAGCATTATCCAAATGGATTTAACCATGGCAACGAGTAAAAGGTTTCGTCGTAATCGACATAATGTTGATAACGATACCTTTTCGCTACAAGCCTAGCTTAGTACGTTGGTATGTTGCCTTCCATGTATGTCTTTATTGAAGACTCATATAGTACCAATAGGCACAATGCCTTCCGGTACAACAACTAGTATCTAAACTTGGTTGGTATACATGGAATCCATTTTGGATTTCATGGCACTTTGCCATAATAGGGATTCGATACCTTGTTTCACTTCCTCATACGTAGTCAGTCCGTGTTCCTCAATAAGATTGACATCTACATGAGGTGAGATCAGAAACCCATACCTCAGGTTGTTTTCTGACTCTCTCCGACTTACGCGGTTCTTGTGTATTTGAAGATTGTTGGTATAGTTTCATCCTTGATGAACTATCTGTGTTCCATTAGAAATCAGTGCCTGAAACAGTATTACTCCGATTTTCATCGAGTTTTACTTTCCTCCCACTTACCACTGCATATCGGTATTCCTCTTAGGAAAATCGCATGGCGAGCAACAATTACATTGTTCTCTTGTGAGTTATATAAGTACTATACTTTGGTTTCCCTATGATAACCTACAAATTAGGCACTTATCCGATTGGGTTCTAGTTTGGTATCATCTAAACATATGCTCAGCATTCCCAAATCTACAGGAATGAGAAAACCCGGTTTCTTTCCTGTTCATATCTAATATGAAGTCTGTCTAACAGATTTTTATGGAACCTTATTCAAAATAAGTTTTGCACTGTTTAATGCGTATCCCTTGAAGGAAATGGTAGCTCAGAGCGACTCATGATTAACCTTATCATGTCCAACAAAATTTGGTTTCTCCGTTCAGACACACCGTCAAATTGACGTGTTCCGGGAGGAGTCCTCATTGAAAGAATATTATACTCTTTCAAGTATTTGAGAAACTTATTGCTTAAGTATTTTCCATCATGGTCTAACCGTGACGGTTTTAATACTTTAGCCGGTCTGTCTGTCTACTTCGTGTCGAAACTCTTTGAAAGTTTTCGATCCGTGTTTCACACGAAACACATAACCATAACGCGATGCCACATCCGTAAAGGTTATGAAGTATTCATATCCACCTTTAGCCTAGCTAGATATGGGCCCACTTACGTCACTATGAACGAGGGTTAACAGATCGGTAGCACTTGCACTTTTACCAAGTAAAAGGTGTTATAGGCATTTTGCCTATTAAACTAGTTTCGTAGACTTTATTTGAATAGAATCAAATCCGTCCTAATATCCACTCTTCAAAAGTGTGGATATACGAGTCTTGTTTAATTGTGTCCCAGACAACAATGCCACAATTAAGTCTCAACTGATTAATTCAGTTTGAGCTATTTGTTTGTCATATCATACGTTTGAGATTTATTTATATTCAAAATATAATACTGTTATTCACATCTAATGTGTTTATCTCAATATCATCTTTATAAAATAAAACACTTTAGTGTTCTAGAATATAAAGGTATACCTGCACGGTGACTGTCGTCCCTGATATAGAGATAATGTTTCTAGTCAAACCAGTTACATTGTAACAGTTTCCTAATTTAAGTAAACACATGAAGGGTAGTTCCTAAACTTAGGTATCTACTGTTAAAACAGCGACTGTCGTCCCGTTTCCGATTCGTAGGTAAATCTCAACTGAAGTCAGTATCCTGCTAATCAGCAGATTCTGCACACCAGTACATATTTATGTACCACACTCAGTATCTAAAATCCAATTTTAATACTAGTAGCGAACATGTTTATGACAAACATACTTGAAGTCAGAGCCTTGCCCGTCTTCTCTTCCTTCATGTCTGCCTTGTCCATACAACAGTCACGCTTCCAGTGACCCCGTTTTCCACAGTTTAGGCAGATATTTTGGGATATGTCTTTTGTCTTCCCAGAAGATTATAATGATTTTTCCTTTGCCCTTTTCCACCCCCAGAAGCCTTTGGCCAAGCCTTGGTCTTCTGGGATGTCGAAGTAAGACGCGCCTTGCGCTTCTTGCCCATTGCAAACTCTGGCTTTGTCTCCTTGAGTATAGCCATTAACTCTCCAAGAGTTTTCTATTGCAATTTGTACTTCTAAGATCTAAGGATAGATCTATGAAGATCCTTCAATTTCATTATCATACTATAAGGATCTAATCCTTAGTTCTGACTAAGAAATTAAGGAGTCTTTGCGGCAAGCATAACGGATTAAGCACTAAAGTTATCATCACATGAATATTCCAAATATCATGTTCTACTATTTGCTCAACTCCGGGCTTAGGCTCGAGACGTCACTATATCAAATAAAGTAACTTCTCGGTTACCAGGACTATCCTGAGATTTTATTCCCAATTTGAAAATTAAAGCCGTTAAAAATATTTTCACCCAGGTTTATATTTTAAACGCTAATCTTTCAGTTATCTTTGATTGCTATAGTCCAACTATTTAATCAACGATTTTAGGTACTATTGATTATAATGATTAATATAGTCTAACTATATAATCAACTATAATTTGATTGGTTAAATTCAAATATATTGATTACTATAATCCAATTATATAATCAACTATAATTGAATTAGTTGAATACAGTCCAACTGTTTATTTAAAACAACAATTAAATATTAGTCCAACTAATATGTTAATTTATTGACGAAAAATGAAATGAGCGCGTATTGGCAAGTAACTAAACGAATATTGCAAATTTAATACTTGCCTTCCACTATTTTTCGGCGAGCCTCTAACCCTCTGTGGAGTACTCGGGAAACCTTGTTTCCTAGTGGGCTAGGATCCCGTTAAATAACACACAATCTTGACTTTGGCCAACAAATTGTATGATAATTAACTAGGTAGATCTCTAAGATCAATTGGATCCCATCCAATTCCTAGATCCAGTAGGTGGACATCCAAGTCTGAAACATATATCTTATATATGCCAATATATCCAATATATTCCCTAACCTTTTTCCTCTGAATCAACTAAGCTTTGGCTTTGGCACAACAAACTTAATGATCCCAGTTAAGCGAAACCCATTGACTTTGGAAAGCTTCGTAATCGATGTCGATGGACAAGAAATGATCTTGACTTTGGCCAACAAATCAAAACTTGGACAAGACACCGATATGGAACAAAGCCTTCATGATTCAAACACATCCGCGATGGACAAAGGTCTTGACTTTGGCCAACAAACCAGTGCCAATCTTGGATCTTGAGTAAGAATCACTCAAGGGAAGGAAAAACGATTAATATATGTTGAGGGTTTTTCGCGTAAATTGGGAACCAATTTATTATCTTTTTTAAGGTCTCATCATCATACACCCTTAAACATGCATTCTAAAAACATAATAAGGCGCGTATAAATAAAATAATAATTATGCGGATGGATACTTAACACATTGTTCCTAGAACAAATCTCTCCTTTTCCTCTCTCCCCGCTAGCACAATTTTTACTTCTACCCAATTATATAAGACTTCTAAAGAAACCTCATTTACATTGAGGGGAATAGGTGAGAAGAGAAATACAAAGAGTAAAGAGGTAATAGGCTGGACACGCAGGTCCAATTAAATAAATTCTAAATTTATTACAACAATTTCCAAAATTGCCCTCACCCATCTAATATCCATCTGATATGCATTATTCATACATCTCATCCATGTATTCACACCAAGCATGTTATCAATCAATCTAATCCAATTAATTAATCTGAAATTAATGACCATCCAATGTTCAAACAACGATTTGATTTTGCACGAGTCAAACTCGTTTTGCGAATAAGTACTCAAAGTACAAATTCTTGAATTATATTAAACTACAATATTAAATCCAATTTAATTTGTATTTAATACTAATTCTATATTTAATTCTAAATTAAATAATTACAATTTTTAATGTGCCTTTACGACTTAGATTCTAAATCTAATCGTTACGGGTCTCAAAGCCCAATTAACATCCAATGTCAATTTAATTAAAGTCCAATGGGCTTTCAATTAATTTCTTAAGGCATGGACTTTTGGTCAATATGGGTCAAACCCAAATACCAAAGCCCATTTAAGGAATCACCCTTATTTGCCAAGAAACCAATTTAGGCCCATTAGGCCCAATTAAAGTTTTAAAGGTCCATTAGTTATATTTGGACTTTATGGATATGGTTTTGGGCCCAATTGGATCCAACCAATTAGCCTAAACCAAACTTGGCCCAACCAAGCCCATTAAGCCCAAATACAACTTTACAAGCCCATTTTCTAAATTAAGCCCAATTAATTAAATCACAAAATTCCAAATTTCACAATTAAATTAATCTAAGTGTATAGCCATAATTAATTACTCAAATTAATATTTCCAAAACACCAATTTACATAATTAATTATGCTTATCATCATCAACTTATGTCCAACACAATTGAATCAAAAATCAATCATTTTCCATGCTTCTTTAAGTCACGGCAATTAGGGTTTATTGTCCAATTTGGATTTTAATCCAATTAAATCCTAAATCAACAATTCCCAAGTCATTCAAACTCATCCAATGATTCAAAAAACAAAATTACCATGACATTAGGGTAACCTTAACTTTCGGCCAAGCCTAGCATTTGGGGAAAATTTGATCCAACTCAATTTTCATCAAATTGATCATGCATAACACTATGTTATCATCATTCAAACATATTTAAACAATCAATTTCATCCAAACATGCTCAATCAATTTTAACAATTTACCCAATTTTACCCTAATTCCAATTTCATGCTTAAACAAGGCTCAAGATACCATTGTTGGGTTTCTAGGTTAGTCCCACGATCATTAAGCAATGAAATCATGTGAATACTCATAAGAAGTATGGCGGAATCATACTTACAATGATCGGCTTTGAGATGCGACGAACAAAAACTTTTTCCTCCTCCAAGATGCTCACGACAATGGCTTGTTTTTGTGCTCCAAGTTGAATATTCAAGCTCCAAGCTTTATGTGTAAGGATTCCATGCCCATGGGTGGGTTTCCCTATCACATTCGTAAGACTCCATATGTGTGTGCTAGCACTTGTGAAATTTGCAACAAATCTTCACAAAGCTTCTTCCATCTCTCGGCATTGAAGGAGAAAGAAGGAAGAAAAATGGCCCAAGGCCGAATCTTGAGGGAGAAGAGAGAGAGAGAGTGATATGTTGTATTTTGTTTCAAAAAACTAATTAAATCATATACCAAAATTAGTCAAAGTTTTTCCAAAAGGCTTAGACAATTTTGGAGGCAAAATTGCAATAAATGCATTCAACAACCACCATCAACTATTCATATCAATCAATGATGACAAGCATCACTTCACTCAAAGTGATGTGACTTCCATCACTTGATTGACAAGTGATTCGACGCTTGATGTGACTTGTGGGTCACACTTAATTCGAAATGCGAGTGGGCCCGCAAACACTCCCGGGCTCGGGTTCGCTAATTCCGAATTAACGAATTTTCCGTTGCGACGTAATTAAATCAAATTTAATTAAATAATTATGCCTAGCAAAATTACTATTCACGTCGCTAACGAATTAATTCTAAATTAACTCGTTCGCCCGAATTAAAATCTAATTTTAATTACGCGTCGAAATCCAATTTCGTATAATATATCGAATATATCATTTTATCGATAAATTCCAAATTAATCGTTCTCTCTCTTTAAATAATATTTCATCCTAGATAAAATAAATCCGTAATTAATCCCAGATTAATTTTCTCTCTCATATAATTAATCCCAGATTAATAAAGTGCGAGTCATACGTCATCGGTGAATCTTCGGGAAGTGACCCATGAGATCCCCGGATATGTTGGCAGTAAATCTGGTCGTCGGACTATCCGAACACGTACGTACCTAGTACTACGTTTTTACCGATTTACAAGACATGGTTGGCTTCTAGCAAAGCACCATGCCTACCCAATTCTCCAGAAATATTCTTAAAGGAATATATGATCTTTATCAGGCGTAGTATACGTAGTATTGCGTATTACGATCCAGTATCGGATGTCACGTGCAAGGCCTGGGGCTGGAATTGTGTCTACCCCGTACGAAGCAAATATCAGGTCTCTGGTAACTAGTCTCTATAATCGGATAATCATGACCTATTCATATTATCCCGATGACTGCAGTACATAAGAGCACCAGTTCCGTATCCTACGTGATCATCATCTCCATTATGAATGGAGTGATTCTTCTGTCTTGACATCACACCCAATACACTACGATTCTCAATATACCCAGAAGAGGCGTACACAGAACCTGTTAAAGCCCTGGACGACCAAAACCAAAATATATTGATTGTCGCAAGTATTAGTGGTTCAAGTCTCAGGTTAAGACCAAATACATCTACCCTGATTCGGACTTCCATAGACACATAGTCATACTACCAATGGAATTCAGAGGGGTCTATCCAGAGAGAAGCTGTTTCCATACCATCGGTAAACACAACCTCCTATTACACTTGCATGAGTATCATATACCCACATATATGAGAACTATGATGTTATGCTCCCATAACGTGCACAAGTGTAATACTAGTCTATTCCGCATTATTGATGTCCAATCTTGATAATACTACGACTAGGGATATTTAATGATTAAACCTTCATGGATTGATACTGTCTCATATCATCTCAATCCGGAACTAATCATAAGGACCTTTCATCATTTATACATCTTGGTAATCTAATTACAGATGATAAAAGAGCAATTTCCTTTGTCACATAGTTAATTTGTACAACAACACCATGATCTGTACAAATAGTGATGTTATGGGTCATAATTGTCCAACATGCACTTCCATAGCAGCTTTTTGTACCTCTTCCATGCCTCGTAAAGAGTTTAAGAGTCATACTACACGAATGATGTGATGTGATTTCTTAATTTTGCTGTCCTAGTTGGGGGAAAGTATTTTACAAGGAATTTTATTGCCAAGTCTGCCCAAGTTCTGATGGACCCTGCTAGTATTGAATTTAGCCATCCATTCGCTATATCTTAAGGAATATGGAAAAACGTGCAAACGCGTCACTTCCTCTGCCTCTCGATTATAATTAAATGTGTTGCACACTTTCAGGAAGCTGTTGATGTGGACGTTTGGATCTTCAAGTGAACCACCCCCAAACTGCACCAACTGTTGAATCATCTGAATGCATGTCTTGATATCACAAGTGTTTGCAGGCAGAGGTGGCAGGACAATGCAAGAGATGAACCCGTCAACCACAGAGATTGTCCTATCCCGAATGGGAATTGGTGGTGCTTCTTCTAAGGGTTCAGGTTCCCGATTGTTCATGTTGAGTTGCACTTCTTTATCTTCTCGTCTATCTCTTCTCAACTGTCAGAGGGTTCTTTCGATTTCTGGGTCAAGCGGAAGGAATTCACAGCTTCTACTCCGTTTCATGTAATCGCTTGAGAACCTTACTTAGAACTAGGGTGATAAAAATAAAAATAAAAAACAACTAGATACTAGTAAACTACTTAGTCCTAAAATTAATAATAAATGTTATAATAAGTCCCCGGCAACGACGCCAAAAACTTCATCGTGATTTTCACACGTTACACAAGCGCACGTATCGCTCAAGTGGTAAAAAAGTTATCGATCCCACGAGGACTTATCACCTACTTTACTAATTGTTAAGACTAATAACCTACGAGTATCTAATTAAAATTTAATGTGATTTAAATTTGAGTTTGAACTAAGGCTAATGCAAATAAATATAACTTGGAAATTTGTAGAGATAATTAAGGAGAGAAAATATTCAGGGTTGTGAATCCACCAAGTATTATTCTAAAGATGAATTGGTTATCCTATATTTGTGTAATATATTAGCTTATTAACCTGTAACACTAAGATATCCACAAGCCTCTTTCGATGGTCTAGTGAAAATATCCAATATAACTTAATTAACTATATTTCTATGTTAACTAAATCATCCTGAATTTATTAAGAACAAGTTCCAATTATGGCTACACTCGCCCTACATGTATATTTATATCATGGAGGGAAATCCCTAAGATGAGATTGTGTGCTATTGAATTTAAAGCTAAACCTAAAATTCATTTGTCAAGTTCATCTAAGTTTACCACATCAATCATATTGGTGATCAAGCAACATGAAGCATTAAGCATAAGATTCAATAAATAAACCAAAACATCACACAAAATATAAGAAAATCAATTTATAAGTTCATAAATACGGGTTTCATCACAACCCCATATTAGAGGTTTAGTTACTACACATACTCAGAAACTCTAAATAATTAAACAAAGATAAACAAAACATTAAGGAAGTAAAGGAAAGAAGAAACTCTGTCTAGATCGTCAGTCATTTGCTTCTTCCTGTTGAGTTCCTGTGATGTGCTCATTTGATGTGTTTTTATTTTCTCCTTCAAAAATCTCTTTTGGTGGCTGTAAAATTAGGTTATAGAACTCCTCTCTAGGTTTTGGGACGAGTTGTTGTTTATATAGGAGGTCCGGGGATATTTCCGGCTTAAAAATCGAGTCTGGGCTGAATCTGGTACGCAGAACGCGTCGTGACGCGACTCCACCTTCAATTTTCTTCGGCGCGTCGTGACGCGTCACCTGCAGAAGCTCACTAGTTTCGTTGTTCCGTGCGTCGTGACGCGAAATTCAGCGTCGGGACTCGCGTTTTGACTCCGAATTTTCCCTAATTTGCTATGTATTTTACCGTTTTCATCCCCCGTTGATTCCATCGAGTCTCAATATTATCTTTACCTACAAAACGAATCCAAAACATATCAAAACACTCAGAAAACTCAAGATAACTCACAAAACATCAAACTATAGGGGCGGCAAATATATGCGTATTAGGTTTCAGAGAGATACGTAGGGTGGGCTGCTTTTCTTTAGTTGATTTGAATTTTGAGTTTTAATTTAAAGATTTAAGAAAAGGGTAAAGTTACTATTCAGTATGAAATGACACAGTTACCCTTATGATGTCATCTTTTCTTTAACTCTATTAAGGTAAATAGAAAAATTGTACATTATTATATATTAGGGTGGATTAGAGAACGTTTCAAAAGTTTTTGGATAATTTTAAACTTTGACTAATTTTTAAGTGGAAAAAATGATTTTACCCTTTATTTTATATGTATCAAAATCACTTTCAACTGAATATAATGGGATGAGTTATAAGTAATGATCTCACTTAACGAAATATTATGTGGCAGAGAATTTGTAATTTGGTTTTGATTAGCTCTTCAAGGGACGATCGAGGCAATTATTTTGTAGCCCTTCGATACACAAAGGAGCTTGGACTCTTTGTCCTACTAACTACTATCTTTCATCTAAAAGCCATTGCACATTATAAAATATTTTACTTAGTATTCCTTTATTAATTTAAGTTAAACAAATTATTAAATGTGAATAGTGAAATAATCAATGTGTTTTTTGATTCCATGTTGTGATGTGGAGAGTTTTATTAACTTGAATTTGTAGATAAATAAAAACTATAGAGGAATGGGGAAAATATAAATCAAAATTGATGTTGAAGGAATCAAAACTTTGAGCTCCATTAAATGCTTTGACTCATTTTATGGTAATTTAGGGTGCGTTTGATAGAAAATATTATATTAAGAATATAAATTAGTTTATAAATTAAGAAATAAGCGTTAGATTATAAGATAACTTATAAGCTCTTTACGGTGTCATAAATATTTGAATTTTGTAAGGAATTTATTTAAAATAAAGAAGTAAATAAAAATATTAAAATTAATTTTTTAAATTCAAGCTCGACTTGCTTAGCAATCGAATTCGTATCGAATTTGATATCAATATTTTTTTTAACTAATCGAATTCGAACAATATATTTAAAGTTCGATTTGAGCTCGGACCGAAATTAGACTCCTACAAATACTAATCAAACCGAGCTCAAATACCTACTAGTCAGCTCAACTCTATTACACCCATACTGATAATGACATGAAGATGCGGTCGGTGGAAATGGAAGGCATTCTTTCAACTTTTTGATGATTATATTATTACTACAACTTTATAATCTCTCAACTTATTTATTTATGAGAATTTGGCAAAACTGGTAAAAAAAATTTGTCATTTATCGAAATAAGTTATAATGTTTGAGTTTTACCAAAATGATAATTTTATCCGAAATAGACTTAGGAGAATCTGAAGTTTACACCGAATATCTTTTTATTTTTTATTTAAAACTTCGGATATCTGAAGTAATTCGAAGATCCGAAAAATTAACTTCGGATCTCCGAAGTTATTTACTTTTTTAGTATTTTTTTTTATAATATTTCCTTTATAAATATATTAATAAAATAAATTTTATTTATTTATGAACTAATTTATCTAAATTCCCGTTTTTTTTTTCTTTTGGGATTTATATGTAATAAAATAATATATATATATATATAACAATTATTTATACAGTAAAACAGTTAACCATACATCAAAATGAAAAAACTACGTATCAAAATTAATATCAGCCAATACATCATCAGACCTGGTATCTCTCTCATCTGACATCCTCCTTAGAAGCTCTAATGCCTCATTTAATGATCCCTCTATTCCTTTCTTCCGATCATCCATTTCTTTCTGCCGATCCTCCATGCTCTTATGCATATCCTCCATCCTCGTCTATTCACCCTCTATCTCAAATACGCGGTCACATAACAAAGTGACTAATGGATCACCTGGAGGATAAGAAGCGTGAGATGGGCCTGTGCCATCAGAGCCTTCTAGTGGATTATCAGCAACAGGATCAACCTGTGAAAGCTGATTCTGCACAGCACGACGACCTACCAAACAGATAAATAAAATAATTTAAATATTTGAATCACTAACAATTTTTGTCATAAATTATATATATCATTTTTTGATACATGTCATGAAAACATCACATGTTTATGTATAATAAAGACTCTTCCATTGCAAGAATCACTGGTTAATGACAGTAGGATGCTCAAATAAGACCAGCTTGTCATCCAAATTCAGCTGAAAATACTGCACGAGCCGGGTGATGACCATGCCATGGGGAATGCCCGTCCTAATATGGGCATGAATCTGAAATCAATGCAATATAATAAGAGCTCTTATGTCCACTATGCGGCCATGTAAGGAAAAATATATTTTTAGGATTTGTCTATAATACAAAATATAAAAATAAATTAATATGTATAATATAAAATATGACATGTAGTATGCAATCTAGCAAAACGATATCTAAAATGTTGACCTCATCTTAGTGGCTGATACACGTCACGATGATCAACTGAATAATATCATCTACAAAACGAATGCATAGTTTGATGTGATTTTGCCTCAAAGCGTGCAATCAGCCATCATAAAACGAGGCGCGCTCACTCATCGTAATTCTCGATCCTAGTACTCTAACCATGAATGCTCTCTAATCAAGCCATGCTTTGTACCCCCGCCATCATGAGGCTGAAACTGCATACTCTTCACAACCGGACACCCCAATATCCCACATATCAAGTCATAGGTAATATCAAACCTCTTTCCGAATAATAAAGTAGAAAATTGAAAATAGAGTTTATGAATCGTTTCCGGATCAATCTTACTGATGAACATCTGACATAATCGAGCATACACTTGTTGTGATTCACCGATCACTCTTAGAGTGTTTTGAGGAAAAACCGAAATTCAGTATTATTACTACAAGAATAAAATTCAAGTTTACAACTAGAAACTTAACAAAAACCTCACACACTCTCAAGCTCTCTACTTGGAGCTTACACACACTTTGGGATGGTTACAATGGTTCTAAGGGCTCAAATTTATAGGGCAGAAAATGTGTGAACAGTGTCACACGTTTTCTGCCAGCTTCCACCAACTTGGACAGCAGCTTCTTTGCCAGCTTCCCCTGCCAATTTGTCAACAAAACTTTTGGTGGCTTTTGTTGTATGCAGCAAGCTGGACTTCACAAATCTCCCCCTCGGTGAAGATTTGCCAAAATCTGAGCCGACCATCAATCATCCAAACCGGATCCTCAAAAGGATCCTCCTCTGGCTGCATCTGTATGACTGTCTACGTACCCTGAGTTGGGATCAAGCCAATCGTAGTTCTCTGTGTATCTGAAAAACAATCATCATCTGACAGCTATCCCGGTTATGTCTCTGCACAACTCTAGATTGTCCCGATCATCGTTCCTTTGTTGACATGTCGGCTGTGTCTCTGCACAGCACACTTCACTGCATATCTGTACAGTATTCTCCTGCTATGTCTCTGCATAGTACAATCTACTGTGTCTCTGCACAGTAATCTTCTGTTGTGTCTCTGCACAGTTTTGCTGCCATGTTTCTTCACTTCCTCATTGTCTTCTTGCCTTTGGGAAACTCTCTGGCTCCCCCACATCAGTAAGCAGAATATATTCGGATCCCGGATATCTGGTTAATGGAATCCTGCCTCGCTCAGATCTTCTTGTCTGAGGTACACTGGTTTCAGGAGGTCTATCATCATCCATCTCTGTGAATGATCTTGTAGCTTCTAGTGGGGTGGGTTGCGGCTCCCCCTGCTCAACACTTTCTTCTGTAATCTCCGATGGAACAGGCTATGTCTCCCCCTGCTCAACATTTTTATCTGCCTCCTCTGGTTCTGCTTCTGGAATTTCCTCGTGCACCATATCTGTGGCCAATTGTGCTGGTGCTGGGTCTGGATTTCTGTTGGTACTGGAATTGGAAGACATCCTGGGTATTTCAATGTCTTCAATTGTCTGGTCTTCGAGAAACTCTACTTACTGGCTTCTGATGACCATCTTTTCCTTCGGATCCCATAGTTTGTATCCAAATTCTCCATCTCCATGGCCTAGGAATATACATGAAGTTGTCCTTGCATCGAGCTTCTTCCTGAGCTCATTGGATACATATACAACCGCTAAACAACCGAATACTCTAGGGTGAGTGTATGAGGGATTCTTACCAGACCACACTTTCTCCGGAATCTCCATGTTCAACGGTTCAGATGGTGATCTGTTGATCAGGTAACAGGCAGCACAAACAGCTTCTCCCCGGAATGGCTTTGGCAGCTTAGCCATACTGATCATTCCTCTGACTTTCTCCATAATGGTGCAGTTCATTCTCGCAGCGACACCATTATGTTGTGGTGTGTGAGTAACAGTTCTCTCATGTCGAATCCCGTGTCTCCAGCAGTAGGCTTCGAACTCTCTAGAACTGTACTTGCCTCCATCGTCTGTGTGAAGGCACTTCAGCTTCTTCTCTGTTTCATGCTCTACCATGGCGTGGAACAGCTTGAACTGATCTAGGACCTGATCCTTCGTCTTGAGGAAATACACCCAGATTTTCCGTGAAGCATCATCGATGAAAGTCAAAAAATACTTGTTACCGCCCATTGAATCAACCTCCAATGGACCACAAACATCAGAGTGCACCAGACTGAGCAACTCTGATCTTCTCTCTGAAGAGAAATCAAATGAGACTCTGTGTTGCTTACCAATTGAGTAGTGGTTGCAAGGACCTCGTGCAGCATCCTTGGTAAGCTCCTTCTTGTTCAGGGTAGACAACCATCTCCCACTCATGTGTCTGAGTCTCCGGTTCCACAGATTTTGAGAAGCCTCTTTTTCAGCTACTTTGAGGCTGTCTGCACAAATCTTCACATGAGTCTTGTATAGTGCGCCGCAAGCATGTCCTCGGGCGACAACCATGACACCTTTCGTCATTCTCCATGTGCCATTTCTGAAGTGATTTTCATAGCCCTGTTTGTCAAGAGCTATCCCCGAGAGTACATTCAGCCGAAGTTCTGGAACATGCAGGACATCCTTCAAGATCAATGTACACCTGACATTTGTCCGCAACTGAAATATCACCCATTCCTACTATCCCAGAGGAACTGATATTTCCCATCTTCACTGCTCCAAAGTCTCCTGTTTTGTATGTTGTGAAGAAATCTTTGTGAGGAGTGACGTGGTAGGATGCTGCAGTATCTACCACCCACTCAACATCTCAGGTTGCGTTGTGAAGGCATTTCTCTTCATGTATGGAGCATATTGCTACATCTGCTTGGACAACGACCAGTGTCTCTCCTTCGTCATTCTTCGGCTGGTGATTGCCTTATCTCTGCTCTCGTTGCAGTTTTCGGCAATTCTTCTTTAAGTGGCCTACAATGCCACAATGATAGCACTTATAGGTAGGCTTCCTTCCATCTGAGGATCTACCCCTGGTTGTGTTTCTGCCTCTCTCTCCGTCAATTCCTTGATGTCTTTCTCGAGTCTCTGTGACGAAGGCTTCTGTCTGTTCTGAGCCAACATCTTTTCTCCTGGACTCCTCATTCGACAGGGCATCTTTTACCATAGGCATGGTAACTTTACCTCCTGGAGCGGAATTGCTGAGAGTAACCACCAATGTCTCTCAGCTATCAGGAAGGGAACTGAGTAGTAAGAGGGCTTGTACTTCATCTCCCAGCTGCATGTCTACTGCAGACAACTGGTTCACCAGGCTCTGGAACTCGTTGGTGTGTTCCGCAATGGAAGTTCCACTCCGTAGCTTCAAGTTCACCAAATCCCTCATTAACGGGGCTTTATTCCGAGCTGTCTTGGCCTGAAACATGTCTTCCAGTTTTATCCACATCCCGTAAGCATCTGAATCCTGTGCTACGTGGTGGAAGACACTGTGACCGATCCACTGCCTTATCTGACCCAAAGTTCTGTTGTTGAGTTTATTCCAGTCATACTCCTTAACAGACTCTGGTTTCACTCCCTTCAACTCGATGACATCAAACAAATCTTTACAGTGCAAGAAATCTATCATCCGAGGTCTCCAGAGGGAGTAATTAGTGGCAGCCAGTTTAATCATTGCACCAGAATGAGAATCCTCAATCTCCATTTTAAGTTTTAAAGTTTAAAATGAGAATACACTAAAATTGGGTCTGAATTTCATAAATCGGAGGTCACCGTTGCGTCCGGAACGGTCCAAAATGGTGGAATAGACACTTTTTTGGTCTAAATCCGACACATGGGCTGATTTGTAAATTCCTAAAAGTTTTGAGGCAAAACTGTAAATTTCAAAACTTCATGGGGCAAAATGAAATTTACCAGGCTGCTGACGTGGCAGTGCTGACGTGGCAAGGTGGGACCGGTTTGCTGACGTGTCAGACACGTGGCGCTGACATGGCTGCTGACTGTACGCTGACGAGGCGCTGACGTGGCGCTAACTGTGCGCTGACGTGGCGGATGACTCAGCGCTGACTGGTGCTGACGTGGCGGATGACTCAGCGCTGACTGTGCGCTGACGTGGTTGCCACGCGGATCGTCTTCAACCTTCAGCCACACGCGCGGAGCGTGTCTGCGAGTGAGGCGCGTGAAGATCTCTCTGCCTGGCGCGTGCCGGCGCGTGCGGAGGCTGTGGACGTCGGTTCGGTCGCCGGAAAATACCACCGTGCTCGTATCGACGTGAACTAGCTGATGGTACCCTCAAAATGAATTTTTGACAACTTTTCCGGAACTTGAATTTTCCGAACCAAACTCCGTTCTTCGGTTTTTCGATCCCAATGAAGAACCAAAGCTCTGATACCACTTTTTGTGATTCACCGATCACTCTTAGAGTGTTTTGAGGAAAAACCGAAATTCAATATTATTACTACAAGAATAAAATTCAAGTTTACAACTATAAACTTAACAAAAACCGCACACACTCTCAAGCTCTCTACTTGGAGCTTACACACACTTTGGGATGGTTACAATGGTTCTGAGGGCTCAAATTTATAGGGCAGAAAACGTGTGAACAGTGTCACACATTTTCTGCCAGCTTCCACCAACTTGGACAGCAGCTTCTTTGCCAGCTTCCCCCTGCCAATTTGTCAACAAAACTTTCGGTGGCTTTTGTTGTATGCAGCAAGCTGGACTTCACAACACTGGGGTGTCTTAAGTATACAAGTTGCCTCATCCCATCTCGCGCAATAGATTGCTATGTCCATATCCTGTAATACATTTTATATCTATTGTATATGTCCCAATAATAGGCCGTGCAATCCAGACATTTTGGTATCGATTGAAATACTCATTGTCTGGGAAGTAATAACTTCGAATCTTCGAATTACTTCATATATCCAAAGTCGTAACTTCAGATATCCGAAATTTTAAATAAATAAAAAAAGTTCGGTGTAGACTTCAGAGAATTTGGATTCTCCAAAGTCTACTTTGGAGAAAATAGTCATTTTAGCAAAATCCAAACATTATGACTTATTTTGACAAATGATAATTTTTTTTGAACTAATTTTATCAAATTCCCTTGATTTTTTGTGATAATAATGTTTTGGAATGTTCAAACTAAGCCAAAGCTAGTCGGCAGAACAAGGGAAAATGACATTAAGGGTAGCAAAACAGAGTATTCTATTTTGTTGTAGTGAAACTGTTGCTATAAAGAATTCAGTTAAATTTTTGTAGCCCTTCGATACTCAAAGGAGCTTGGACTCTTTGTGCTACTAACTACTATCTTTCATCTAAAAGCCATTGCACATTATAAAATATTATATAATTCACTTAATATTCCTTAATTAATTTAAGCAAATTATTAAATGACAACTAGTGAAATAATCAATGTGTTTCGTTTCCATGTTGTGATGTTGAGAGTTTTAACTTGAATTTGTAGATAAATAAATAATAGGGTTATTTACATTTTACTATTAAAGTTATGATAAAATAATAAATGTGTACTATGAATATTAATATATTACATTTTATTATAAAATTTATATAAAATTTAACATTTTACTACTTTTTCATCTAAACCGTTAGTTGACCATCAGTTGATCTTTAAAAAGACTGTTATATCTAGGGGTGTTCATGAGTCGGGTTGGGTCGGGTCGGGTTTTTTTTGAATATTTGAGACCCGATCGGATCGGATCACGCGGATCCGAAACCTGAACCCAGAATTTGAGAGGTGAAACCCGATCGAGTCGGGTCATCCAAAAAATTAAATTTTTTTAATGAATTATTTATTTTAAAATATAAATATTAATTATTTTATGTCCCGAAAATTATCATATATATAAAGTTTCAAGATAACAAAAGTAATAAATAAATGAAATAATAGTGAAAACTTTAAAAGAATAATAATTTTTTTTTAGAAAAATAATAAAAATATTATAGTTTCGGGTTTGGTCGGGTTTTAATGTCAAACCCGTGACCCAACATGAAAATTCTAGGCCGGGTCCGGTCGGGTTAACCCGAAAACTCATTATTTTTGTATGAAACCCGCGCGGATCGGATTGGGTCGGGTTGCAGGTTGAACCGACCCTCTGAACACCCCTAGTTTTATCTTCAAAATAAAATAAAAGTAAAAATATATCTAAATCTTATACCGATCGGGTCTCAAAAATTTCAAAAAAATCCGACCCGACCCAACCCATGAACACCCATAGATAAAACATTGTTTTTAAAGGTCAACTAACGGTTTAGATGTAAAAATAGTAAAATGTTAAATTTTATATAAATTTAGTAGTAAAGTGTAATATGATAATATTCATAGTACCCAATTGTTATTTTATCATAACTTTAGTAGTAAAACGTAAATAATATAGAGGAAAGGGGGAGAATATAAATCAGTTTTGACGTTGAAGGAATCAAAACTTTGAGATCCATCAAATGCCGAGTCATTTTATGGCCATGAAAGTTACAACTGTACACATAAAAATCCACATAATATTATATATAAATATTAAGAAATAAAAAATTCTTCACTATGAAACAAAAAAAAAAAATATAATTATATGAGAAATTATGTGTAATTTAGTGTGCGTTCCCAAGAGATATGATTTGATGGCAAATGATATAGGATTTGATTGTTAGATTTTAGATTCAAATTTTTTACTTCAACCCAAATTAAATGATTTGACGACGAGATTTCAACGTTTTCCAAAAAAAAAATATTTAGTATACAATTTTATATACATCTATCATTTTTCTACAACTTAATTTGTTCACGATCAACAAGCAGAGGGAATCGAAGATTTTTTTTGTCTCATCTATTTGACTGTTCATTCAATTTATGATTTTTATAAAAAAAAATTTTCAAATTCGATCACTTTGAATTTATATTTTACTTTAAAATTTTCAGTTAAAATAGTTTATAAAAATACAGATTTCATAAATAGGACAAAAGACAAGCAATGGTACTAAAATGCAATAAAAATACACATTCAAATACAGTGTTTTTTTCTCGTATATTGCGTGAGAGTTTAGTTTAGTTTAGTTTTTTTTCGTCCTTTTCCTTGATATTCATTTTAATAAAATGATGACTCCTTATATATGTATATAAACTAGTTTTTGCCCGTGACTACGGCACGGTGTTACAGTATTTGCCCGTGCCTACGGCACGGTGTTACAGAATTAAATGATTTCTATTTTTTAATTTGAAAATTTGAAAATTTTTGATCTTTTCTATCAATCAATTCACTCTATTTCCTTCAATTACCAATGAAATGATTTGGGCCATCAATTAAGCCACATAAAGAGAACCGTTGGATACACTCTCTTTCCCCAACACCATTCTCTTTTATTATATAAATTTATGATAATTAAAACATTTAGAGAAAATTTCAAAGTTGTGCGGCCACGTGCTTTTATCTTAATTTTACCTTTCGTCGTTACTTGGGATCTCCGTTTTATAAATGGCTTCTCAAGATTCTTGAAGACGGGGTAGGTGGAAATAGAATGCATTCATTCACGTCCAGTGGTTTGGTAGTAAAAAATTTTAGATTTAGTTGTCAGGTATTGAGTTCGAATTAAATGATATATTTATTATAAGAGACTTGGGCAGTAGAGGGTTTTACTTGTTTTGCTTAAACCCGAATCAGATGGTTTAGCGGCATAATTTCCGACGTTTAAAAAAAAAAAAAATTCATTCAACATTTTTATGGTTATAATATTACCATAAGTTTATTTTTGGAAATCTTGGAAACCCCGTCGCCAAACCACCTGACCCGAGCTTAAGTATAACATGTAAAACCCTCGATTGCCCCAAGCTCTTATAAGACATACACCATCTGGACACAAACTCAGGACCTGCCAACCAAATCCTAAACTCTTTACCACCAAGCATTGGGGGCATATTACTACAAGTTATAATTACCCATGTTTTAAAAATCGGACCAATAGTTAAATCAATAATTTAAAAAATTCAATAGGTTGTTGATTTAATCAATTGAACCGTTCTAATATCATAAACAATTTTAAAAATATTTATATTTATTTTTTGATTTTAAAAATTATTTATTTATTTTTTAAATTAAAAACCAACAAGACCTGTTCAACGGTCAAAACCGACTTTGACCTTTTTTTAAAACATCAAATTTTAGGATCGAATTCTCGACCGATTCCTGATTCAACCGATTCATCTGAGCGGTCCGATTTTAAAGTCAATAATAATCACTCAACTTACTTTTTTATTTTATTTTTTGTGATAATAATGTTTGGACTATTCAAAGTAAACCAAAGCTGGTCAGCAGAAATTTGCAAATTGTTGGATTTATAAACAAATATGGAGAGGTGAAAGAACCGAATAATGTGGTGATTTCATACTCGAGTGGATCAACTCTATCTTTCTGCATGTGACAAAGAATAATAGAGAAACTTACTCATCATGCTCAAAATACAACTTTATGTCGATCCTCAAAAATTTTTGAGTATGGGTTAGGTCCATAGACTTCTATACAATGAAGGAGATAGACAAATAATGATGAAATGGGAGAATTTCAACATAAATACGGAAAGATTGTGTAATTTTTACCGTGAAATAATAAATGTGCACGCTATATATATTATGAAAATGTTGGAAATCCCGCCGTCAAACCACCCGATCCGGGGTTAAGCGGAGCAGGTAAAATCCCAAACTGTCCCAGGCTCTTACAAGAAATGCACCACCTGAACTCAAACCCAAGACCTGACAACCAAATTTTAAGCCTTTTACCACCAAGCCACATCCTATGGGACAAGCTATAATATAAGATTTCACGAATTATACCTTCTTACAAGTTTATCATTGGATCTTAACCACCAGCTGATAAATCACTAGCTAATGGTTGCATCAATGATCTATAAAACACAAAACTATATGCATGTCATATGCTTTATGTTAAACTGAGACCGAAACCTAAGTGCGAAGATGCGAGAGTAAAAATGAAATTATTTAGAAAGAGAACTAGACAGTAATCCTAGGAGCATCTGGATTTTTATGTTTAATGTAATCTAATGGCAAGACTAATTCTGAACAGAAGCATGGCGCATGCCAGCCACATATTTGGCGACAATAACTACAGATATATATCAATGTATAAATACATCTCACAGCCCCATAAGAAAGGGCTTTTTACTCGTAAGAATCGTCTCTACTTACTGATCCGCATCTGCATTGTATTTATAATGTACTTTACAAACTGGGCCGGTCCATCTTCAGCTGCTCCTGCAATATGGTATAAACTTTTGACATCTCTATTCCTGGTTCAGTTCGTACAGTAAACTGTTGATGATATATGATATCAGAAAATTATTGAGAGATCAAGAAAACAATCCAGTAACCGAGCTTATATATTATTGTAATGAACAATATGACCAGACCTTATTTATCCGCAAATTCATCGGTTTCTGTCAGCTGCTGGGTCCTGTATTAGAAATAAAAGGGTTATTGGTAATATTGCAAATTATTAGATATTGGTATAAAACTTGTTGATCCTATTCTTTATAGTAGATTTGAAGCCAAAATAAGCTCAGAGCAGGCAATTTCCAGTTAATCAAGCCAGAAGCACAAGTCATGGTAAGTCACTAATTCACTTGTTATGAGTACTCCATTTGTACAAGACTCTAACATGTCCTGCTAGAAACTAATATACGTTACTAGGTCGCTGGGTACTGGAGGACAGAGTTGACAAATCTTCATGCAAACCACATAACTCAAAATATATGATGATGATTCAAGAGAATTCTTTGAAACAAAACTTAGTTAAGTCGCAAAAGGATTACCACGTTGATGTGTGACTGATGCCAAGCCCATTGCAAGTTAGTATCATTCCTTTAAATCTGGCAAGATATTCCTGTATTGCAGTGACAGAAATGTTTTCAGATAATCAGTAAACAGCATCAGTTTATTAGTCGGTCCTTAACAGCTGAGTTGATAGTCAAAATAAAAAGATAAAGAAGATAGAACTGTTCTTACCCCCAAAGTATACTTATCAATCTCATAAATCCCTGTGAAATCATATTCAAGGCGCTTATCGGGATCACTCAACACTGCAAAAGAATTTAATAAGAATATAAAAAAGACTTTAGAAACATCCAAAAAGACACACAATTGTACAACTAATGGGATGAAGTAATAAGTATACTGTGAACCTGTACTGTTGGATGTCAATATGTTTAGATAGTTTTGTAACAAAATATTTATTGTCTTAATAAACGAAATATAAAATTTTATTTCTACAGAGAAGAAACAGGAATACATTATTGCCATGAACAAAGAGAGAAATTATATTCCTACAGATAAGAAGCAGAGCCCCAGTACTGAAAAAAGTATCATTAACATGTGAATTTAAGCACAAAACCATTCTTAGAACATCAACCACATATTCAAATTAATCACGTGTCAATGGTTCATACTGAAACATTCAAATCCCAAATAAAAAATATCGAGCATTAATGTTTGCTAGCAGCCCAGCACTTGAATGTATTTTTGTTATTTGATACATCGAAACTTCATTATTTACTATGTCATGCTTTTGAAGTTGCTTCAAGTTAAAAAGGATAAAGAGGCAAATACATATCAATCTCATGAACACTACAAAGGCATTTATTGGATTTACGCATGGAGAGGTCATATGGATGCAGGTGTGGACTTTTGTGCTTTCAACCACATGCACTACCTGTGTAGGCTTCATTAATCTCCTGAAATTTAGCAGTAACAACACTATCACCATTGTGCTTATCAGGATGCCACTTCTGTAAATAGACAACAATATCAAGAAAAAGTTAGTCAATAGCATTGTATCCAATGAACAAAATGATAAGAAACAAGAAGTGTAAAAGCCCGTATAAAAAGCTACTGGCAGCTAAAAAAAGAGTTACTAACCAGCGCAAGTTTTCTGTAATTTAACCGGATCTTCTCATCAGTTGCATCATAATCAACTTCCAAAATCTTGTAATAGTCCTAAAATAGAATTATCATAATTCAGCACCGTATATGCATCAAGGTAAAGTCGTTCACTAAACATTGAAATAAAAAAGAAATTTTAAGGCTTAAGTTTGTGCCAGATAAACATGAATCGGGAATAAATGGTGTCTAGATTAGCAGCCAGGGGTAACAGTACGAGGATCCTCAAAGACCTTAAGTGATGCGAGTTGACCAGATGACACGATGTTAAGTTGCAACCATTGTAAATTACATTATAAAGTTCACGAGGAGAAGAAAAGTGATCTGTTGGAACCATTGCAATCATGATAAAAGAACAATACAGTTAAAAAGGAATTCCCCTATTAGTGGGGAGAGAAAAAGGGAAGCAAAACCAGGACTGGAGCAACACTTGGTGTGCAACATGTTATATCATCTCAACCAACCCTAAATTGGACACAACTATATTTTAAAAAAATAACAATAACTGCAACTAATATGCTACACTAAAAACTATGAGGCAAGCTAAAGTAAATTGACGATGATGAATGTCCTTTCAAGTAAAGACCAAAAGCACGGTTCATCAACCAATATCAAGCAGTACAAAAACACACTTGGAACTATATACGCAATCTTCTCTCATGTAGAGGAAAGCATCAAGTTCAAGAAGAGTATAGACTAGTTTAATGTTTTAAACTTTTGCAAAAGGTGAACTCTACATGTACCATCTCTAAAAAGCTTAGATAAGTGCATCATTCGAGCAACCTTAGAATGCCCAAATCCTGTATATATATATATATATATATATATTTTAAAAATCTTCTTAATAGTTAAAAAACAACAATTGATATAAATTATTCTTGACTACATTTCACATATCTAACAATTCTACCCAGTAAAATCATTACACCAAATGCAAGATTATAGCAAACTAATTGAAATAAGCCATATGCAATTTTTCCACTTGAATCTCATATAAAATCTACAAGTAAAATTTTACTACTATTTAATCTTTTCCTACAATTTTAAGCTACCAAACAAAAACAAAACCAAGAAAACTCAATAGGGTATAAGAGAAACTAAGAGCTCTTTGCAAAATTACTACTAATTTAACAGAAACATGGTGTTCAAAACTAAAAAAGAGAGTAAGGATAGAAGTTTTGAGTACCTTTTGAGTGGTATTATCATTGCCTTCCATCTGGGTGTGCGAAGAACAGAGGTTTATTCACAACAAACTTCATTTGAATCCAGAACCCAGAGAGTTTTTTTTTTTTTTTTTTTTTTTGATTCAGCAGATTTTGTTTTTTTTTTTTTTGACCTTTTTTTTTACTGAAATTAATTTTTGATAGATATTGTTGAAGAAAAAAATCGAGTTTTTGAGGTGGATTTTTGAAGTTAAAGTGAGAAGATGCACTTCAAAAAGTCATCTGTATATATTTGGAATAAATCTTTTAATTTTCTTCTTATTTTTAGCATAGGGATAAGGTGAATTTGGGGGAAAAAAAGAAGAAGGTAAAAAATTTCAGTAATTAAAATATTTTTCATAAAAATCATTTTTCAGAAAATACATTCGCATGTTTGGCACGTGTGATATTTTTTTTCGAAAATATTTTTTAATAATTAAAAGTGAGCTACAAAACTTTGAAATTATTTTCCAAAAAAAGACTAAATTTTTTGTTTGACCTATTTATGTTTTCAAATTTTTTCACAAATGTTTTATTTACCGTAAAATAAAATAAAAACGTTTTTCTAAAATAATTTTATTCTAAGATGATGATTGGATTGGATTTAATAACTTTGTGAGTTCAATTTGTCAAATATGCATGGTCTGTAAGGATGGCAAGAATCTGTGTGAGATGGTGTAGCGTAGGTGTCTGGTATATTAGGCATGTGTAAGAATACAAATTTTCATATCTATTGATTGGATGGATTGGATATGAGTATTGAAATTTTCTTTTAAATAAAAATAAAATCCCCGTGTGAACAGAAACCTACACGAGAATATTATAAATTAGGGATAAATAAAGAGATAATTTTCATACATATTAACTAAACATGATAAATATAAATATTAATATATGCGTAGCATACATGGCCAGTTACCTTCTCTCATCTTCTGATTAACAAACACCCACGTCACTAAAAAGACCATTACTGTGGAGTTAATTTTACCGGTAAATTGTGGGATTGCCGCAGCCAACGAATAATCAATGTGATAGCGAAGCTCCACTTGCCTTTCATCTTCGGGGCCATCTATAATATGATATGCAATACTTATAGGTTTTAACTGTCGAATCGATTTTTAATTCACCCAACAGCTGCGATTTAAAAGTTTATTAAATAAATAATTAAATGTGTTTTTTTTTTTTTTTTTTTTTACCAACTTCTTCCTAGTCATTTATCAATTTTGGGGATCTCCCCAAAGGCACTCTTATCACTATAGGGAGCCTTTTAAGCATGTGTCCACTCTCATTGTGGCTCATCGGAGCTTTAGGATTATTGAGTGACATATAGGTCATTGGTGAGACTCGAACCAAGGACCTCAAAGTCTTTATTATGGATGGCAAGATCCGGATCCGGATCCGGAAGCATTTTCGTTAGCCCGGATCTGGAATCGAACCCGGATAAATATACATAGGTCCGGACCGGTCCGAGTCTACCCGCTCCGGATCCGGATACCCATTTTTTTATTTTTTTTATTTGTAATTGTATTATTTTATATTTATATTTGGATTTTGTCAATTTTATTATTTCTGTTCAATTCTTTTATAATTTTTAATTATATTCCATTATATATATCCATATTATTTTATATTTTTCATTATATTTTAATTTACTGTATTTTTTTTTCCGCACCCGAGTCTATCCGGACCGGACCGGACCCGTGCGATCCTGCGTCCGAATCCGGATTTGCTCGGGTCTTAATTTTAAGACCCGGGTCCATATTTTTTATGATACCACTTATAGGCCATTGGTGAGAATCGGCACATGCCCAATAACCGACACGTGAATGAGTGAGACTATCCACATGGACAAAACCGTAAGTGAGTGTCTAGAGTGCAGCCTTGAGGTCCTCCGCTGAGATCCTAAAGTGGACAAATGGCCTCGTAGGAAATGGGCACAAGAAAGCGCTCATTTATAAAAGACATGTTCGACTCTCATCATGACTCTTCGGAACTTTTGTAGTATTGAATGGCATATAGGGCCTTACGGTGACTTGAATCATATGGTGACTTAAGAACGGGTTTTGAGGTTCTTGGTTCGAGATTCGAGTCACCATAAGGGCCTATATGCCACTCAATATTCCTAAATCTCCGAGAAAACACGGTAAGAATCGGCACATGTCCAATATCGTCACTCATGTGGGTGAGACTCCATACGGGGACAAAACTATACGAGACCATTCAGAGAGCAGTGCCGAACGTCTCCGCCTATATATATATATAATAGATTTCATAAAAAAAAAAAAAAAAAAAAAAAACAAATAAAAACAAAAAAAAACAAACTCGTATCTTCCAACGTCAATGTTTGCTTTTTTAATTTTTAATTTTTAATTTTTTAAAACAGATATTAATGCATATGGTACAAGTACGCATTACAATAACTCCTAGCCTTATACCTGCTACTGCTAAGATTTTCTTCAATCTACTCTTAAAACAGAGAAGAAAATATACTCGCATATATGTATACTCAATTTTAAGAAAATGGCGAGCAGATACTCGCTATTTTATCTTCCAAAGAAAAATAACAAGGAAATTAAATCAAAACTAAACGATAACTGAATTATTATCAAAACTACTTGGTTTTGATGATAAATAAAATAAAATAAAATAAATATTTTATCATATTGATGATAATTTTATCTACATTCAATCTTCTTATCATCTCTCTCCAAATATTGCAGACGCTCATATTTGAAAACACTTCTTCTTTTCCCCCTAACGACTGCATTTTTTTGTCCATGATTTGACTTTTTCTTTTGATATGTTAATTGATTGGAAGATGAAGGCCACTATACATGTCCAAAGAATCGAAAGGAGGCTGTATTTTTGTTGAATAATTTGTTCAAACAATGAAACCAAGTACTATCTCTGGCTGCAATGCAAAAAATTTGACCTGTGACTTCTAACCAAAATTTATCGATCGTTACTCTGTCTATATTTATTATTTATTACTCATGTGATAATAACCATATAACCACTACAAGAAATATGGTCTTTAGTGTCCCTAAGTAAATCGTTGCTAAATGTATAATTTAACATCGCCAAAACCTAACGACGCTAAAAGTAACAACAACTTGCTTCGATATGATAACCGATGTTAAAATTACCACATTTAAAGTCGTCAACGTACTTTCGATGCAGAAAATATATGACATTTAGCGTCGCTACCTAATTATCGATGCTAAATATAAAGAATCGTCAACATTTAGCGTCGAACATAGGTAGTGACGCGAAACGTCATACATTTAGCATCGCTAACGTTTTTTCGGCGCAAAAAATATATGACATTTAGCATCGTTACCTAATTATCGACGCTACATATTAAGAATCGTCAACCTTTAGCGTCGTCAGAAATTGACGACATTAAAAATCTTTTAAAAATCCCTAATTGTCGACGCTAAATATGAATCGTCAACGTTAAAAAGCCTTTAAAATCGCCACCTACTTACCACCCCATTCTTATTCTTCTTCCTTCTTATTCACATATCTTCAAAAACCCACGTAAAAAACCCATAATATTTCATTTTCAGTATTTTTGGAAAAAAAATAGCGATTAACTTCTTTTTTTATTTTTAGAAAATTTATGAACAGAACAAGGTGAACCAGCAGAATTTGCGGTTCAACCATGTTGGAGGCTCGAATATGGTATTGCGAGAAACACTCCGAGGTAAGTGGATATACATTTACTTAATTTTATTTTATTAATATTTAATTACTAATTAAAGTTTTTCGTCTGTAGCAAAGCAGCACAAGAGAGGTGCTGCATCCCTTCATGATGTCAGATTTTTCCAACTCACCCACTACACTTAAGATAAAAGTTAGGTGAATGATATCGTCTGAGAGTGCTACGTAAGTGTTTAATTACATAAATTATGTAAAATTTCAGTGTTTCCACTAATTTTTTAAACTAACATAGAATCTTAAAATGTAGGAGCGCATGGTGGAGATCCAGACACAGAACCTCATGTAGGGCTCATAGCCTTTGGCTGATGAGGAGCTTTTCACGTCAGGTGTTCCAAAACACCATCTCTTACAATGTAGGGCTTGGCATTCGTCGGAAGGCAACAACTACTTCTCGATTGTCCAGCTTCTCAAAGGAGGTCACTGTTTTGAGGGAACAATTGAATCTGATTCAAGTCCGGCTGGAGATGCAAAATGATATGATGAGGAGGCAGAATGAGGTGAACAATAAGGAAATGGTGAGCTTGAGGGCGCTTGTGGAGAGATCGCTTGTTTCAGACAGTGCTGCAAAATCGACCTCCACAGTTCCTCCAGTCACGAGAGACACAGTACTGACCTCGACCGATTGTTCTGCATGATTTTCTTATTTAATGTTATAAATTTTTTTAATATAATAAAACATTTATTTTATATTAATTTTACATTTTTTTTTTAATTTTAAAAAATAAACATTATTAAAATATATATAGTTATCAATAATCAGTAATTACATATATATTTTAATAATATAATATTTTTTAATAATTTTAAATAAATTTAGCTTCGCCATAGTGTCCACGCTAAATCTCTGTATTTAACATCGAAAAATAAATATCGACGCTAATAAAAATTCACATTTAGCGACACCAAATACAAAGACACGAAATTGTTTACTTTCTGCCACGCCGTGTATCGATTTCAGTGACGATAATCAACGACGTAGAGTTGAATATTTAGCATCGCTTATGTTTTATCGACGCTAAAATATTTTCGGGACCTGTAACGACCTGTGGTTTTTCTACTGTATATAACTATACTATTACGAAAGGGATGAAGGCACATAGAATAAATTATATTGAGACCCAAATATACTCATGAGATGACTTTGGGGCTGATCGGTTAATCCCTCAAAGTCCCGGGACGAGACTGTACGATGTTCTTCTTTAGATAGCCCATGGTATTTGGGGCGTAAATTTTTAGTAGAAACTCCGATTTTTATGAATTTTATATCTTCGGAAATTTGAGATCGATACCTACAACTTCCGTGTTGAAAATTGTCTCAAATTTGGACCAGAAGCTGATCACAAATACAAGTAAAAATCCTGATGAATAGTGATTTCGGGGTCAAAATGGAAAAATCTCAAATTTTCTTCATTTTTCTACACTCTTCTACAATATTCTTAATATCAATTGGGTCCACTATATTAAGGGGCTACTATTCACCATTTCCAAAAGGAAAATGAAAAGAAAAGAAAGAAAACGTGAGGGAAAGAGAGGGAAAGAAGAAGAAGAAGGAGGAGAAGAAGGAAAAGAGAAAAGAAGAAGAAGAAGAACTAGTAGTGAAGCCTTGAAGAATGAAGAAAAATCAAGAGAAATGAGGTAAGGTAACTCGAACAATTTTCTTATTTTTGGAGTTTTTAAGTTTTGATGATTAAAGTAGGTTGATTGGCTTGGTAGTGATGATGGTAGTATGAATTTTTGACATTAAAAACCATGGAAACATTGATAAATCCCAACTTGTGGGTTTTGGGTAAAATTTGATAAAGTGTGTAATATGGATTAGAAATTGAATTATTGATAAATTTGGGGTTTGATGTATGTTAAATTGAGTGTATGATGATGTATTGTGTATTGGTTTTTAGTATGGAAGTGTTGGAATGGAGTAGAGTTGGATGATTTGAGCTTTGGATGAGTTTGGTGAAGTAAAATAGAATCTTGGAAATCCAGGTCGCGTCGCGACACAAGAAGGACTGCGCGTCGCGACGTAAGAGGAAAATGGTGACTGGAATTTGGGCGTTGCGCGTCGCGACGAGCAAGGGTTTGCGTCGCGACGCTAGACACAAAATTTCCCCAAAATCAGTTTCAAAGCCCCCAGTTCCACCCTAGCGCATTAGAGACCACCCTTGGGGCCTCGTATCAATTCATATAAATATTTTACATCAAAATATGATTGTGACAAGCCTCGTATGTAAAACCTATTGATGTATCATGGAGCTTAGTTAGATATTAAGGTTATTTTACTATATATATATATATATATATATATAGGTATCGCAAATCACTTTGGTAATGGATCTAGTACTAGCGAGATCTCAAAACAGTGAGTGGACACTTCTTCTTTCAAGTTGATTTTTCTTATTGAATTAATTATTTATTCCTTATGAAATGAGATTTACTTTTACAGCACATAGGGCGTTATCCATATTTGACTTCAGTTTATGCTAAACACAGTTTATATAGATTTGAGATTTACAGTTTGAGTATTATGCTTTTCGGGGCATGAGGGAAAAACTCACCCCAGTATGTAACTTGAGACAATATGGAATTGACGGACAGATGACATGTGCACATGTAGAGGACTAGAGGGACGGCGATACGTTACGCCCCCAGATCCTAGTTCAGGACTAGGGATGATAGATGCCCCGAAATCCTGGTTCAGAGCCTGGGTGGTAGCATAGATTCGCACCCCCAGTTCTAGTTGTGGCTTAGGGGACGACGATACGTAATGCCCTAAGACCACCAGTTTCAGAGACAGTAGTGGCATGCTTTAGCGGACGGCGATACGTAACGCCCTAAAGTCATGGATTTGTACTACTGGTTATAGTTAGGCGTATGGGGGGACGACGATATGTAAAGCCCTCATACGTCAAGTTTTTCAGACAGAGACACAGATTTCAGAAAGGGAGTTCAGTTTTCAGTTACAGTTTTCAAAAGAGCTTTTAGAAAAGAAAATTTCCCGAAAGAGCAGTTTTATAAGAGATTTTAGAAAGAAGTTCAAAGTTTTAAAACAGAAACTAGTTTTCTTATACAGCTATTTTATGAGCTTTCGGTTTTAGAACTAAAAGTTTTTATAACAGTATTTTGTTCTTAGTCCACTCACTTAGATCGTACATCGATCTAACCCCCCACTCCCAGTGTTTGTTTTGCAGGTATTCCAGGAGGATGAGCTCAAGAGGACAGATACTGATGGCAGTCACTAGTGGGTCTAAGTCCACCAGTCGAGTCAGAAATAGAGTAAGAGTTCAGTCTGAGTCAAGTAAAAGTCTTGTACTAGTATTTAAGATATGTGTCTTTATGAATAAAGTTATTAAAGTTAAATTATATGCCAAGTTGAAAGATTGGGCCATGGTCCCATATATATTATATATATTTATTTAAAGTAAGAAGCATATAATTGCATGGTAGATCAGAGTTAGAGGCTTATGGGGTTAGTGCGATCTATCCCCTGCCGGTGACATCTCCCAGATCAGGGATGTTACAAAGATGGTATCAAAGCCAGATTTCGATCCTAGGACCTGTGGGTTATGGGCCTACCACGCTTCCACTGCGCCACTCTGATACTAGTATGCGGGGCACTACCTCTCCAGTATCCGATCCTCGAGTATGTCCTCAAGATCCTCAGACAGATTAGCAAGTATTTCCAAGTCTTCTAAATATTTTTTCCTTACTCTAGTTAGGAATCATTCCGTAATCATCCTAGATTACTCCCTGAAGTTTAGTACAAGCCAGGGAACCAGATAGTAAGTTCCAAAGAAAGTTATCCAAGAAAGTAAAAGAAAAAGAGAAAGCTAGAAGAGAAGTAAGAGAAGTGTAAAGATGATTAAGTAGTCAGAAGTAAGAAAAGATAGAGATACATGATTAGATCAGTAAGAAATTACAGGAACCTATAGTAGCCAAGAGAATAGAGAAAGCCCCAACAAGTATTAGAGTTTCCCAGTAGAAGTAAGACTTATTTCCTCCTCAGGAAATTCTTCCAAATGAATCCAATAACCTCCGAGATCTTCCTATAGATAGTGAGTTCCCCGAGTAACGAAGAATAGCCAGCGAGATAACAGAAATAAGAAACCTAGATCGGTCTTGAGGGCCCCAATGGACCTAGATGCCAAAAAGGATTTAGAGAAATCCAGATACCCAAATCCCGATCCAGATCCCCAAGCGAGAAATAGAAACGGTTAGTTACTTTACCCCCAACAATCTGACAGAGACAAGAGCTCAAACTATCTAGCCTTCGAACCCCCCAGTGGCACCAGATAAAGAAGTTGCCCTGATAGAGCCTATCTCATACCTACCTTACATGAGAAATGGACCCTACCAGGACACAGAGCACCAGAATAAGGATATCGAAACCCGTCGAGACATAAGATGTTTACCTTAGTCCCTACCAGCATATGCATAGATGACCATAAGAAATCTGACGAGAGTTCACAGAGGATCTCAGAAGATTGATCACCCAGAAAGAGATTAAGGGAGTTTCGAGGTTATTATGAAGAGAACCCCGTACATGTCGTATATCATGATTTGGTCCGATGGTTTATCCCAGTGAACCATGAGTATCGGGAGACTCGTATAGACACGTATGTGTTTATTTGATAGACGCTGAAGGACTCATTGAAGGTTTCCTAATAGATGGTACACCAACGTCAATAGGAACCTTCTCGAGTTGAGCGAACATAGTGGTCCTTCGACTTGAGATACCACATTGGGATATATGAGTTATCCTCCACACTTTGATGGCAGTCACGTCAACGATCTATTCATGATCGGACCTCCACATGTTCGTTGGGTGTGGATTGATGCTCATGATATCCAGTGTGTATCAAGATAGGATCTGTCAATCCTGTGTACAGGGCATAGGCATCCAGCACGTGTTTACGATTTAGTAAATCCATGGCCATGGTATAACTTCAGAAATTAGTTCCGAGTGTTATTTCGAGATCATAAATTGAAAGTCGATTGTATTATATCGAATGAATTTGACGTTGTTATCTATATCCCAGGTATAATACAGATAGCCTGTGACGGATGGATTATACGTATGCATTGACCTTGACTTGTATAGTTTAGAGAGATTATTTGTGGTCGTCATAATCCATGAGTGGGTGGATTATGGACACGAAATTAGATTTCGTGACAGATCAACCTAAACTTAGAGAGTCTCACAATATGAAATGTACTCGTTGAGCACTTGGGCAACGCAATATGTATAATACAGATTATTAATAATACTTCACCGGATTAAGTGAGTTAATTCGGATCGTTTAATCGGTTAAATGATAACACATGCATTAGGAGATTTTCTCTGATAATAATTATTGTGTATTTGTATCTGATACATAATATGATTAGATACACATTAATTATTCGTCAAATGAGATTTTGACACATGCCATAAATATATGTATTTGTTATTTATTGTAAATAAAATACATATATAATAATAATTACATTAATTGATTATTTGAATATTTAATTATTAAATATTTCAATAATTAATTAATCAAACTTTTCCATAAACGTTATGGAATTTGTCTATTTATTATTGGACCAAATGACATGTATTAATTATATTTTATGTGTGCCAATTTGATTGGTTTACATAAAGTGTTTTGCATTTAATTTGATTAAATTTGAAATGACAAATATTTCCCCTCTTTATGCCAAAATTCGGTCAACATAAAAGGAAAGAGAAAAAATTATTTTTGATCATCTTCATCTTTCTTTCCACTGCCGAGAGCCCCTTATGAAAATGGGTTTTCATTTTGAATGATGATTCAAGCCAAAAAAAAGTGAAAAAAAAACAAGAAATAAAGCTTAGGAAAAAGGAGAATTAAGGTAATTCTTTATGCTCTTGAGCTTAGAAACTTTTTTTCTTGTTCTTGTAATTCCTAGAATAGATCTAGGGTTTTCTTTACTTGCTAAGTTTTGGGGTTTTGGTTGTGGTTGATGGTGATGGTAGATTATGCATCTGTGAAGTTGTATTTTGATGTAATTAGTGTAATTATATTCCAATTTGTTCAAATTATTGTTGGACAACCTTGTTTCCATTCTATAGTTGTTGAAACACTCTAAAATAACCTAGAATTATTCTAAAGTTCTTCATGTGTGGTGGGACTTCTTTGGTGTAAGATTAATTTGATTAATTTTGTGATAAAATTGGATTTAAGCATGAAAAGTGGACTGTTTTTGCTCACTGTTCAGACCTGAAATATCTAGAAATTATGTGATGAAAATGTTGTCTTTTGAATGTATTGGATGTGTTTTGGGAGTTGGAATAATTTCCGGAAATTATTTCTGAGTTGAAATAAGTGAAAACGGCCAAAAACGGTGTTACCGGGTGGATTTTGAGCCAACCGGGTGACGGCTGTCCAAACAGTGACTCCGTCACTGTTTGGGCAGCCTATGAACTTCCCTGACACTATTGGGGCTGACCTGGGAAGTCCCCATAAGTGTCGGGTGGTCGGTTCGGTCAAAAATACGTTTTAGGTCATTTACCGGGTGGATTTTCAACTTTATTTATGTCAATATATGATATTGAATAAATATGTTTAGGTGTAATATGAATAAATTATTCATATTAGATATTGAATAATTTATTCGGTATTTTCAAAAGTTTTAAAATACGATTTCGCTCGAACCGTGCCTTCGCTGTGCCCATCGCCGAAAACCCTAACAAAAATGGTATCAGAGCGGGTCTGATGCTTCATCATTTACATTACTCATGCTTGATATTTGATATATAATCTAATTTTAATGTTCGCACATGCTTGGAATCTAGATATGTTTCTTTACTTTTCGATTCCACACTAACGGAAATGTAACTGAAATTTAAAAGTTAAATTGTGTATGTTTTCTAAAAGTAGAATTGAAATCTTTAGAAAATGATTTAGATTAAAATTATGCATTTGATGTAGAGTATAACTTCCTGAGGAAAATCCCCGTTTGAAATAAGGCTATAAAGTAACATGTATTGGATACATGTTTCTTGGTCCGTCTTGTCAGTACGATTTATGGGTATCTTTCTATAACTGCATCCGATATCGTGCCAAAGCTGTGAGGGTGTAGGTTATAGAATTATTATCCATACCGGTTGTATAATGATACTGGACAAATTCAAGTGAAAGTGGAAATCCTGAACGTGCCAAAGCTGTCGGGACTACACCGGTAGCTTGAGCTTGTGATTGACAAGTGAAGCCTTGATACGCCTCCTTGTGAACGTGCCAAAGCTGTCATAACGAGAAACGGTCAGGACCAAAACCAGGAGTCACTAGTGAGTGATTGACAAAGAGTTGTCTACCTAATGAATATACGTAGGCGAGATTGTGCCAAAGCTGTGAGTCGAAATATATTCATGGGATCCTACTCTTATTATGGAATTCGATTTAATTATTGAATTCCCATTGTCCGTTGGGGATTACGGTATTACGTAAAGTAGTGGGAGACACTGCTGAGTTTAAAATCCATAACTTAAGCAGTGTGTAATTTATTTTTTTGGAAAATACTGCTTTTGTTTTCCTTTATTCTATATTATTTATAGATTTATGCTTCTGATCCACTGCATATCATATTACTAGAATATGTTTTCTGACTTTACTTATGGTTGCATTAATTCTAGAATAGGTTCTAGAAAGACAGTAGACTTAAATATTGTTAGATTAGTTGAAACTATCGAGAACTGTTGTTCCGATTTTCTTGAAAATCAAGACACGATTAGGTAATCTAAATATGATATCTGCTTTAGGATATAATTATCTAGAAATGACAGTTTCTTGTGCAGTAAGAATTGACACGAATTAGTTCATGTCTCGAGATTCTTGACTGGCATTAAGAAAACCTCTTTAGTATTTGTTTGTCTTATAATGACGTTTCTTGGCTTTATTGACTTTTAGAAGTCGCGTGTTTGACACAATTTGCTAATCAATTATTTACAATCGTTGTGAATAATTGAACGTAAATTATAAAACTAAAGAAATGAAATATGTATAGTTATGTGTAGAGAATATTGATTCTCACAATACAACAACTATAAGTATTGGATACCAGATCTCCCGTCTAGTTATTTAAAATAATATTTAATAACTGTTTTGATATTTGATATTAGAACTTGTGACTATTGGATAGTTACTTGTTCCGTATAAACAGTTGTTACGTATTTTAATATGACTAGTAGTGTCATTAATAAAAGATGAACATTAAGAAAATATTCGGTAAAATAAATAACTGAGAACTGTGCTTTATGAGGTTTTATTACATAAGCATTAGATGCTTGTTCCTTGTGGTAAAGGATGGTCTGATATGAGTTCACACCACATATCCTTATCCATTTAATGAATATTGTATTTAGGAATGTGATTAAATTTCATTTAACAGATGATTGTCATTGGACCACATATTTATTAAACTGATACATTGGATGTATGTAGTTTAATGAATTAGAAATTACCTTAGATAGTTTTCTTTGCTTTGTAACTCAGTTAATGAATTGTCATGACTTAGTTACGTGTTTCTAATAGAGAACATGTTGAACGTCTTGAATTGTTCAAGAACTGTCAATATGTTTCTAATGAAACTCGGATAGAATATTTTGAATAGTTCAAAGATATTCTATCTATAGTGTTGAAAACTATATCTTTAGAAATTCATTGTGAGTCTTTGAATTGTTCGAAGATGTTTGATATGATCAAACATATGAATTTAAGGCAATTAGTTCTAAAGTTATTTAATGAATATGATTCTTACTCAATATTAAACTTCGCGAATCCATTTTGATGGAATTGGTCAGTGGGAGTTATCGAATCTTATATGATTTGATTCGTTGATATTGAGTGTTACCGAATTGGTTTTCAATATTCTTGGGGTTATGCTCCAGTAACACTAATTTATCTCTTTAATTAAGGTTCCATTCCTTTCTACAGTTACATATATGACATGTATAGTAGAAAATTCGAATCTTAAAAAGTTTAAGATTTGAATCTTTCTTTTGTATAATTATTATATAATTGAAAGTACTTGTGCCTCAGAGGTATGAGTGAAAGGTTTATCATTTATTCTATTTAATAGAATATTATATTCTATTTGATAGAGTATATTTTCTACGATCCTGAGTAATGAAATTGTTTTATTACTTGGTGGTTAACATTGGATGTTGAAGATTGTAGAAAAGACTTGAATTATTGAAGTCAAATTCGAGAGTGATAATTGTGATGGAACTACATAATTAATAAGATGAAAAGACTCTTAGACAACTTCCGTAGAAGTCCAATAGGATATCAGAATCATTTACAAAATATTTGATACTTAAAGATTCTGTTGTTTTCTTATTGAAGAAAATTATCCTATAACTTATAGTGGGAGCGATATTTGATATCGATTCCGGAACTTAGCATTGAACCATAGATCTAAGATTGTTCATGGCTTACGACGATCAAGTTTTGAACTTGATTTGGCTTTCGTTGTGAATAGTTCATAAAATGTGCAAATTATTTGCGCAACAAAAGCAAAGTGAGCCCGATAAAGGTTTGACCTTTATAGTATGACAATGAGAAAGGTTATCCTCAGTAGTCTATTGTAGATTCTGAGAATATCTCTCTCTGGTCACACTAATTGAACAATTAGAGATTTGTTGGTTAATGTTGATAGTAAACTATGTTTTTGGCTAAAGAATGCAAAATGTCGTTCTTGAGTGATTTCTTCGAATGAGAAATTCGTTGTGATTTCTTTGTTTGAAGAGTTCATTCTAGAATGGCCCTAGAGGTAGTATTATGCTAAAATCATAGTTTTGATATATTAGCTTATGGAGCCTATTGTAGACTCAGATAAGCTTTCCGGAAATCCGTGTTCTCTGATTTTGATATCAGTCAGATTGTCTGGTTTTATCGAAATATAGAGAATATGTGTTTGTCAGTAGGGTCAATGGGAGCACACAAATTTCTTTCTAGTGTTATATATCATTAAGTCTTCTTTTCTCCGTGGAATCAGTGGGAGAAGTCTTTGTTATATTTGATATAAAGTTTCATATATGATATAAAACTAAGAGACTTTTGAGATACTCCCATTAGTCGCGTATTATATATGATCTAATAAAGGACATAATAATACTATCTGTATGATAGTTAGTATAACTGTTTGACAGTTAACGTGTCTTTTATGTATATAGTATTCATCTTTCGTAAATGATTATTCCTTTGTCGAAAGATAGATTGATTGGAATGTCTAGTCAATCTTTTACATTATAGGATGATGGCGTAATGAATATTATATTATGTGTGATTCAAGATATTGATCGGTGCGTAATCACACGCGTATAACGTAAGCGTACGTATCGTTCAAGTAGTATAAAAAGTATCGATCCCACGAGGACTTAAAATCTTTTGTTATCAATTTATGAAGTTAAATGTTTACAAGTATCTAATGGATTGATTGTTTGATTGGGTGGTGACTTTAAAATTAAAACAAGTAAATAAAATTGCTTGAAAGTAGATTGAAGAAAATTCAAATTTATAAAACTATCCAGGGTTGTGAATCCTTCCAATATCTTTTTAAAAGATGAAGTGATTATTTTACGTTTGTGTAATATATCGGTTTACTAACTCGGAACACTAAATTATGCGAAAGCCTCTGTCGATGGTCAGAAGCAAATACCCAGTATAACCCAATTGAACCATATGTCTATGTCAACCAAATTACTTGGATTCATTAAGTTTAAGTTCCAATTATGGCTACCCCTGCCCGACAGATATATGTCTATCATGTAAGGAAATCTATTAAAGAGTTATCTATCCTCAAGGAAGATCGTGGGCTATTAAATCTAAGGCTGAAACCTAAAATTCCTTTGTCAAGTTTATTTTAGATTTATCAGATCAATCTTATTAGTGGCCAATTAACAAGACGCATTAAGCTTAAGACTTAATAAGTAAACCTTTAAATTACCCAAACTATAAAATAACCCCTTATAAACCAGTGATATTAGAATTCATCACAACCCTAGATAACTAACTTAGTTACGACACATAACTAGGGCTATTAAAAACTTAAATAAAATAAAAGACATAAAGTAAAATGCTGAAAAGTAAATTGCTGAAAAGTAAATGACGGAAAGTAAATTCTGAAATTAAATACTGAAAATTAAATGCTGAAAAGTAAATGCTGAAAGTAAATTACTGAAAAGTAAATGCTGAAAGTAAATTGCTGAAAATAAATTGCTGAAAAGTAAATGCTGAAAGTAAATTGCTGAAAATAAATTGCTCAAAGGTAAATTGCTGAAAAGTAAATAAAGTAAAAGTACAATAAAAGAAAATGTTGAGGTAAAAGGATCAACTTTCATTACTTCTATTTTAGATATCTCCCTTAATATAATATTTTAACTTTGCATGATAATTACCAACCAGCCATATAGGCGGTATCCAGATTAAGTCAAATTAATAATTAATTACCAACCGACCAATCAGGCGGTATCCAGTTTAGTCAGGTTAAAACCAATTTAAATAATTACAAACTGACCAATATGGCGATATCCTCGTTAATTCAGGTTTTAACTAGTTTATATATTATAATTAAGGGAGATTAATCTAAATATTAGTAATAAAAGTTTTACCTTTTACCCCAGCAAAGGGGAGTTACCTCCTCATTACTGAAAAATAAAAACTGAAAATTAAAGAAAGAAAAGTTATGTGCGTAAAAGTAAATTGCGGAAAGTAAAAACTGAAAAGTAAAGAAAAGAAAGTACGAAAGCGGAAATTAATTACTGAAAGCTGTAAATAAACAAACAAGATACAATCTTCTTAGTATTCTTAAGGGATTCCTTAGAAGAAAATATGAATTTACAAATGAAATAGCTTGGTATTTATAAGTAAAATTTTGCCTCCATCAAATCATCCACCAAATCCATTATTAATTGCTCCACTAATTGCTTATCATGTTTGGTGGTGATTTGATAATTTTTATTATTTATTTATTTATTTTTTTGCTTTGAAAATGATTGAAAATAACTTTAATAATTACACACAACACACTTCTGGATGGTTCATCAATGTCGGGCATGAAATATTCAGAATTCGAAATTATTTTGTCTTTCAGAGTTGTAGATCTTTGAGTCTTCTTTAATCTGGAACTTGAATCAGCTCAATCCGATATCAGAGTAAAAAGTTATGCCCAAAATACGACAGATGCGCAAAATTGGAATTTCCAAAACTGCACTTCGTTAAAACGCCATTTCAAGTTTCCAATCTCCAAAATTAATATGTCAAGTCCAATTTTTGCGCTTATTTGACCCACATTTCATCCTTAATGATTTCATTGTGTCCCAATATTATTTTATCTGCAAAATAAACTAAAACACATCAAAACGTTCATCAAATCTGAGAAACTAAACAAAATATTAAGTAAAAGGGGCAGTAAATATTGATATATTTTCCGCTCATCACACCCCCAAACCTAACATTTTGCTAGTCCTCGAGCAAAATAACAAAATAAAATACAAGAAACAATTAAAATTAAACTAAGCCACTTTCGTAGGGATAACAGTTGCATTTAGCATATGCAATAAGCCTGTAAACCCCTAGGTGTCCCTAGTGGACGAGTTATAGTCTCGTGAGGGCTTACAACAACGATACCCACAAACGTTTTACAAAAGTAAAAAGTTAATAAAACTAATGCACACAAAATCAAAAAGACAAGAGAAAAGAGAATAAAGAAGTTAGTGACTAATCAGGTGAAACTTTTACTCCAAGTTACTAGTTGTTTTCTTTCTTTCTAAATTACCGAATAAGTAAATTCTCCGATTATATTTACCATTCTCCATATGCACAGCCGACAAAATATTAATCAACTCATTTTTGCCCACAACAATCACAAGTGCAGTTGATAAGAGAGTAATATTTTTGTCCTAAAGTTATATCAGAATTCACACATTTTTTTAAGCAATGTAATAAATTTTTTTTTTTTTTATTTTTCTGAATTGTTTTTTTGATTTTTGATTTATTTTTTATTTATATACAATATCTTCCATCTATGTAGCGAGTGTTGGATCGGTGGCTCCCAAACCAGTTGGCTTTAGGGCACCAGATGTTAAGACACCATTACGGACTTAATTACTCAGACTTCAGATATATATATTTTTGCAACATCTTTGATCCATGTAGCGGTCTTTGGGCCAGTGACTCCCAAATTAGTTGGCTTTAGGGCACTAGGTATTAAAACACCCTTACAGACTTAATAACGCGAACCTCAGATGTTTGTTTTTTTTACTCTATCACTTTTTATAGATGCTTCCTCCAATTAAATTAGAGCACTGAATATTTCAAACTTTTCAATTACAGCTCATGTTTGTATGTTACCATGTATGCTGATAATACCTGTCAACTGAGTATATGAAGATCCATTTTAATCAGTTTTATGGAGAATTTACAAATTAAATAATTCAAAAGGAAATAAACAAAAATTAACTTGTTCCGAATTAGGTTTGAGGTACGTCCCAGGAGTGGAAACTCCTTACTCAGCTATCCCTTACCAATTTCACCTTTTTAGTCAAAATAAAAATAAAAACGCAAAATATTTTGGTAATTTTTGAAAATTTTTCAATTTTTTTTGTATTTTTCGAAAAATTTTGGACTAAAAATAAAAACAACACACAACTAAAAATAATATACTAATCAACTAATTCTCTCCCCCAAACCTAAATGAGACATTATCCCAAATGTCTTAAAAAGTAGAAGAAGAGTTTAGAAGATAGTACCTGCTTAGCTGAAATTCTACACGAAAAGTTAAAGGTTAAGATCCAGATTAATCATACGCCTCTTACCACGATCGTCCTCAGACCAATTTATCTTTGAAATGATAGGGTCAATTTGTGGTTCATAGGCTAAGATTTGGTCAATTAGATCCGGAGCAGTTCTGGCAGTGAAGAGGAGTTCTTTTAAAGGTTTTGACAAGAACCCATTTCTCCGGGCATCATCAAGAAACACACAAAGAAAATCATAAAATCCTTCAACGTTGTACATTCCAAGCGGTTTCTGATGTATGTTCGGGTTCGCCCAAGATAACACTGTAAAATTTTCCTCCAATGTACCCAAGCCACATGGCAAAGCAATAAAAGCATCAGCACGGTTAATCATTTCTACCAGTCGTTCAGACATACCTGGCACGATTAGTTCTTCTCCGTTTGATGGTCCAATAAGATTTGCCTCCGCCAAGGGTTTTGGGATGATTCTCATAACTTGACTGCCTCCTTCCTGTACAGCCTTTGAATTGATCCCCATTAGTCCAAGATTGCCTCCGCCATATACTAAGTGCATATTCCTTGCAGCTAAGACTCGACCCAATTCCTGTGCTGCCTCTACGTATTGTGGTTTAACTCCAACACTAATACCGCAAGACACACAGATGTTTTCAACTCGTCTTCTTGAAGTGGCTTCTATGTTTTACTCTGGATGTCTTCAAAAGTGCAATGATGAGTTGAATTTATAAAACCTGAAATGGGTGAGTAAAATAATAACACTAGTACCTGCGAAATGACAATTATTAGTTAACAGTAAAATAAATCGTGATAGTAAAAAATGTATGGATCCTGTCGGAGAAAATAAAAGAAAACAACAAAACAAATCATAATTATTAAGAAAAGACAAAGAGATATAATATCTACAAATATTTACGGTTTCCCATCCAATTTTCTTATAAATTGGCAAACAAGGTCTTTTTGAGTCAGATTCCCGAGACTTAACTATTGTCTTTCTTTTTGAAATTGTGTATGCAATTTGCGAATGGCTATATGAACATATCCACTAGGATGCGTCTCAAGAGTCGAAGATATATTATCTACAGACTCCTTACTCAAGCCATCTCTAATGAATTTAATTTTGTCTTCGCGATTATCAGACACTATTCCTAAAGAACGACAATGAGTATTGCAATTCCAGCGTGCACATTTGTAACAAACACCCATTTTCTTAGCTCTACGTTTCTTTGCATATGTGATTTTTCCAAAACAAGACAGATATGAAATAAAAGAGTCAGAAGACTCACCTACCAATCGGACCCGTGCTTCAATTACCCAACGAATGCCATTAGGAACACCATGGATTGTAAGTAGTCTCATCCGTTCCAAGTGAGCTTTGTAAACTTTCGTTAGAGATTTTTGAGGGAGAGAAGGAAATTGCTTGCGAAGATTTACGAAAGCTTCTTCCATCGTGAAATGACTTTACCTGCAAAAACTAAACACACAAAAATAAAACACACCAAATAACAATATATATACAAAATTTGCATGGGTTGCCTCCATGCGAGCGCTGAGTTTAAAGTCGTCAGCTAGACGTGACTTCTCGAACATTAGGCTGGATCTGAAAGTGTGACACTTTCTTTTTGTCGCTCAAATGATTCTCCCCAATAGTGTTTGACACGCTTGTTTTTAACCTTGAATGTTTTGTTGGAGTCAGGATCATGTATCTCAATGGCTCTATCTTGTAAAACTTTGGTGATCACAAATGGACCTGACCACCGTGATTTTGGCTTCCATGGGAAGAATTTCACCCTTGATTTTTTTAACAGTACCTTCTGCCCTGGTTCCAGTTGTATGCGCACTTACTTCTTATCATGTCTTTTCCTTGCCTTTTCCTTGTACAATTTGGCATCCTCAAAAGGCTGATTGTGAAATTCCTCCAATTCGTTGAGCTGGTGGAACTTTTTCTCTTATGTTCTTATAGTGCAAGAATAGGCTTCTTCAGTACGCAGTGCGCTTTATCTTCAGGCTCCACAGGTAATTGACATGCTTTAAGTTTGTCAGCAGAACTTTGCATTGCATTGGAGTTCTGAATGATACTGTGTATTATGTTGGGGTTGGTGCTCACAGCGCCAATTCCCGGTTGTATTTCTTTATGAATACTTCTGTAAAACATTATTATTTTGAATAATATATGCAGTTTCTATAATATAATGTATCTTTTAATATGGTAAAGACGTAACGACCTTAGAATGACTAGTCATGGTACAGTTGCAAAAGCATCGCAATTGACATTGAGTTGTATTATGACGTTGTCATTCTCAGACAGTTTCTGGTCAAGGTTTACACTACTTGGTCAGTATAGTAACCCCGTTGAGACCGGTACATATCGTATACTGGAATATATGATTCCAATGGTTTCTCAATGAACCATAAGTCTTGAAGACTAGTATAGACGTGTAGGTGTTTATAGCGGATAAACACTGAACGACTCACCGAAGATTCTTAATGGATGGTACACAATGTCAATAAGAATCTTTTCGGGTTGAGTAGAACTTGTGATTCTTAGACTTAAGATGCCACTGTGGGCACATGAGAAATCTTCTTCACTTAGATGGCAGTCACGTCACCGATCTATTTAGATCAGACCTCCGCCTGTTCGTTGGGTGTAGATAGATCCTCATGGTGTCCTGTGTGTATCAAGATAGGATCCGTCAGTTCTGTGTATCAGAGCATAGGTAGTCCATATGATTAGCAATCAGATAAAAACCATGGGCCTGTGGTACAATTTAGAAGTTAGTTCTAAATGTTCTTTTTGAGATTGCTAATAGAATAGTCGACTGGATAATCCCTATAGAGATTTGACGTTTACATCTATATCTTTGGGATTTATCCGGATACATGTGATGGAGGAATTATACATTTGCCATGACCTCGACCTGTATGATTCATCGAGTTTATCTGTGATCGTCATAATTTATGGGTGGATAAATTATGGACACGAAATTGGATTTCGTGACAGATATGCCTGAATCTAGAGAGTTTCACTAATGAAATATACTCGTAGAGCACTAGGGCAATATTTATAAATAATATTGATTATTTATAAAGTTGTTTAAAGGTTAAACGCAAAATACATGTGAAGGGACCCGATAGTCATTTCCTTAATTTTTGTGTATTTGCATTTAATGCTTGATTAATTCAAATACACATTAATTAATTGTCAAATTGAGATATTTGACTAATATCATAAATGAATATATGTATTTAATATTTAGTTTAAATATTATACATATATTTAATATATTTGTATTTAATTAATTAATTAATTATTTAATTGTTAAATGATTAAATTAATTAAAGTATAGATATTTTAAGTTATGATATTTATTTTAATGGCTAAGTTGCAATTGTTAACTTGGTTGAAATTATCATTAAAGTGTAATGATCATTTTAACAAGTTGGCAAATTGAAATTCAAATGAAATGAAAAACAAAATGTCTTGTTTTTTTCTAGCCAATTTCGGCCAAGGCAAAATTGTGAGCAATTATATATTGTTTCATTTATTTTAGGGTTTGGATAACCTAATACACTTTATCAAACTCCATTAAAACAAAAGCAAAGAAGGTAGATAGAAAGAAAAGAAAAATCAAAGAAAAGCTTGGAATTTAGTAAGTATTTCCAACCTTCCATTAGAGAGTAAATTGTTCCTCTTGTTGTGGGCTTCACTTGGTGATGTTCTTAAGTTTTTCTATTCTTTATTCTTTTTTTTTTGATGGATGAAAGTTTGATGAAGGGGTTAAGCATGTATGAAGTTGGAAGAATGTTACTAGTGTAGTAATAAGCATTCTTTTCATTGTTTTAGAACCTTGTTGCCATTCTAGAGCTATTGACCCACTCTTAAATGACCTATAATTTTTCTATAGTTGTTGCATTGTGTTGAGACTTGATTTGGATGGAAGAAACATGATTGAAGTAATTGATTTAACCAATTTGGTCTAACTTGTCCAATTTGAAGAAATTGAAAAATTAGGGTTTAAGACCACTTCCAAATTTGGGGCTTTTCATTTATATCGTGTATTTGGATGTGTATATGATACATATAAAATCTCATGTTGATTGGATTTCATTTGGATGTGTTTTGAACTTTGGAAGTGCAAAATGCACACTAATGTGCTTCTAGGAGGCTCACGACCTTGAAGGAAAAATTGGGTTTTTTATTGCTCTTTGTGTTTTGACATTTAGGACATGTTAAATTCATCTTAGAAATGATTTAGAATCATCCAAAATTGATTTGAACAATTTCGGACTAAAATGAACAAAATGCAAAGTTTTGGGGTAATTTGGTAATTACACAAAAATTTGATTTCTTGTGTAATATTTCATAATTTGAATATTGAAAAATTAAATAAATAAGTTTATTTAATTAATCCGAGAAAAAGTTTTGAAATCGGAAAAATTTGATTTTCCATTGTTTCCGCTGCGTTACCGGATATCCGTAATAAAACCCCTACATATTACATCAAGTCTGAAATATTCCTCATTCTTTTCATCATCTGGGAAATTCATGGCCTTGAAAACATTGAATGTTACTTCTTGATCATGTACCCTCATGGTTAGTTTTCCTTTTTGTACATCAATAATAGTTCGACCTGTAGCCAAGAACGGTCTCCCAAGGATGATTGGCACGTCTGCGTCTTCCTCCATATCAAGGACAATAAAATCTGCTGGGAAAATAAATTTGTCAACCTTGACCAGCACATCCTCAACTACACCTCTCGAAAATACAAGCGTTCTATCGGCAAGTTGTATAGAGACTGAAGTGGGCATTGTTTCTCCAATCTGTAATTTCCTGAAAATAGAAAAAGGCATCAAGTTAACACTTGCACCTAAATCACATAAAGCCATACCAAAGTTATGTTCTCCTATGATGCAAGGAATGGTGAAACTACCAGGATCTTTCAATTTTGGAGGAAGTTTCCTCTGAATGATAGCGCTGCATTCTTCTGATAATGCTACTGTCTCGTAATCTCCCAATCTCCGATTTCGTGAAAGAATGTCTTTCATGAATTTGGCATAGCTGGGAATTTGTTCCAACGCTTCTGCAAATGGAATGTTGATATGCAGTTTTTTAAACACCTCTAGGAAACGAGCAAACTGCTTGTCCAGTTTGTTTTTCTGAAGACGCTGAAGAAAAGGTGGAAGTGGAGTGATCTGTTCTTTTTCCCTTGCTTCTTTTTCCTCCATCTATTGCTTTGTTTCTTTTGGAACTTCCTCACCAGTTTTTTTGGCTACAACATCTTTATTGATTTCAATACCGCTTTTTAACATGATGGCATGACACTGCTCCTTCCCTATGTTCCTTGGATTTGGTTCTGTGTTGCTGGGAAGATTCCCTGGCGGTCTGTATCTCTGAGCATTGGCCAGTTGTCCAATTTGATTCTCCAGTGCTTTAATAAAAGCAGATTGACTTTGAATTAATGCTGCTTGGGATTGAAACATAACATCATATTTTGCTGCTTGAGAGTCGTGTTTTGCTTCTATCTTTTTCAAGTGGGTTAACACTTCTGTTATTTCTGATTCATTTGCCTGCTCCTGGCCTTTGTTCTGTTGTTGGAATTCGGGTGGTGGGTTATTCATTTGCCCTGAATTGTTGCTCCATGCGAAATTGGGATGATTCCTCCACCCTGGGTTGTAGGTGTTGGAATATAGATTGTTCCCATTTCTGTTGAAATTGTTGACATAATTCACCGTCTCTTTATATTGGTTTGGCTCTGGTGCTCCTCCATATAGTGAACTTGTGAATCCATCATTACCTTGCATCCTGAGAGTTTCCATGAATTTGCATATCTGATCCAGCTTGGCATTCACTGCTGTGTTGGCTCCAACTTCATAAATTCCAGCAATTCGTTGGATCAAGCTCATTTCTGTTGGCCACAATGAATTTTTGTTTGCCATTTCTTCAATTAGGTCCCAGGCTTGATCTTCTCCTTTTGTCATTAGCACTCCTTCAGCATCAGCATCAATTGTGGTTCTCATTATTCCAGAAAGTCCATTGTAAAAGGTTTGAACTTGTAGCCATTTTGCAATCTCATGGTGAGGACATTTCCGGAGTAAATCTTTGAATCTTTCCCAAACTTCGCAAAGGGATTCTGAATCTTGTTGTACAAAAGATGTGATGTCATTCCTCAACTTTGCAGTTCTTGCTGGTGGAAAGTACTTTGCAAGGAATTTTGTGACTAGAGTGTTCCAAGTTGTGATGGAACCTGCTGGCAGTGAATGTAGCCAAGCTTTGGCTCTGTCTTTCAAGGAATATGGAAAAACTCGTAGTCTCATAGCTTCTTCAGCTGCTCGGTTGTAGTTTAAAGTACCACAAACTTCTAGGAAGTTGTTGATGTGGGCATTAGGATCTTCAGTTGCATTCCCCCCAAAATGAACTGACTGCTGAATCATCTGGATGCATGTTTTGATGTCACACGCATTTGCTGGTAAGAGAGGAAGTACAATACAAGAAATGAAGGCATCAACCACCAGAATGGTTATGTCTCGAATGGGAATTGGTGGTGCAACCTCCAAAGGTTCAGGTTCCATGTTGATCAGTGCTTCTTGGCCTTCTAGCCTTTCCCTTCTCAACTGTCTGATGGTTCTTTCAATTTCTGGGTCGAGCGGTCGCAGTTCAAAGCTTCTGGTTCATCTCATGTAGTTTCTGAGAACCTGAAACACAAGAAAACAACAACAATAAGTAAAAAGAAATTAGATACAAGTAAATGTATCTAACCTTAAAATTAATAGTGAAAGATAAATAAGTCCCCGACAACGGCGCCAAAAACTTGACTGCTGCGTAATCACATGCGTATAATGCAAGCGCACGTATCGTTCAAGTAGTATAAAAAGTATCAATCCCACGAGGACTTAAAACCTTTTGTTATCAATTTATGAAGTTAAATGTTTACAAGTATCTAATGGATTGATTGTTTGATTGGGTGGTGACTTTAAAATTAAAACAATTAAATAAAATTGCTTGAAAGTAGATTGAAGAAAATTCAAATTTATAAAACTATCCAGGGTTGTGAATCATTCCAATATCTTTTTAAAAGATGGAGTGATTATTTTACGTTTGTGTAATATATCGGTTTACTAACCTGGAACACTAAATTATGCGAAAGCCTCTGTCGATGGTCAAACGCTAATACCCAGTATAACCCAATTAAACCATATGTCTATGTCAACCAAATTACCTGGATTCATTAAGTTTAAGTTCCAATTATGGCTACCCCCGCCCGACAGGTATATGTCTATCCTGTAAGGAAATCTATTAAAGGGTTATCTATACTCAAGGAAGATCGTGGGCTATTAAGTCTAAGGCTGAAACCTAAAATTCCTTTGTCAAGTTTATTTTAGATTTACTAGATCAATCTTATTAGTGGCCAATTAACAAGACGCATTAAGCTTAATACTTAATAAGTAAACCTTTAAATTACCCAAACTATAAAATAACCCCTTATAAACCAGTGATATTAGAATTCATCACAACCCTAGATAACTAACTTAGTTCCGACACATAACTATGGCTAGTAAGAACTTAAATAAAATAAAAGACATAAAGTAAAATGTTGAAAAGTAAATTGCTGAAAAGTAAATGACGGAAAGTAAATGCAGAAATTAAATACTGAAAATTAAATGCTGAAAAGTAAATGCTGAAAGTAAATTACTGAAAAGTAAATGCTGAAAGTAAATTGCTGAAAGTAAATTGCTGAAAAGTAAATGCTAAAAGTAAATTGCTGAAAATAAATTGCTGAAAGGTAAATTGCTGAAAAGTAAATAAAGTACAAGTACAATAAAAGAAAATGCTGAGGTAAAATGATCAACTTTTATTACTTCTATTTTAGATATCTCCCTTAATATAATATATTAACTTTACATGATAATTACCAACCAGCCATATAGGCGGTATCCAGATTAAGTCAAATTAATAATTAATTACCAACCGACCAACCAGGCGGTATCCAGTTTAGTCAGGTTAAAACCAATTTAAATAATTACCAACCGACCAATATACCGGTATTCTCGTTAAGTCTGGTTTTAACTAGTTTATCTATTATAATTAAGGGATATTAATCTAAATATTAGTAATAAAAGTTTTACCTTTTACCCCAGCAAAAGGGAATTACCTCCTCATTACTGAAAAGTAAAAACTGAAAATTAAAGAAAGAAAAGTACTGTGCGTAAAAGTAAATTGCGGAAAGTAAAAACTGAAAAAGTAAAGAAAAGAAAGTGCGAAAGCGGAAATTAATTACTGAAAGCTGTAAATAAATAAACAAGATACAATCTTCGTAGTATTCTTAAGGAATTCCTTAGAAGAAAGTATGAATTTACAAATGAAATGGCTTGATATTTATATGCAAAATTTTGCCTCCATCAAATCATCCACCAAATCCATTATTAATTACTCCACTAAATGCTCCACTAATTGCTCCACCAAATCCATTATTAATTGCTTCACTAATTGCTTATCATGTTTGGTGGTGATTTGATAATTTTTATTATTTATTTATTAATTTATTTTTTTTGCTTTGAAAATGATTGAAAATGACTTTAATAATTACACACAACACACTTCTAGATGGTTCATCAATTTCGGGCATGGAATATTCAGTATTAGAAATTATTTTGTCTTTCAGAGTTGTAGCGCATTGAGTCTTCTTTAATTTGGATCTTGAATCAGCTCAATCCGATATCGGAGTAAAAAGTTATGCCTAAAATACGACAGATGCGCAAAACTGGAATTTCCAAAACTGCACTTCGTTAAAACGCCATTTCAAGTTTCCAATCTCCAAAATTAATATTTCAAGTCCAATTTTTGCCCTTATTTGACCTACATTTCATCCTAAATGATTTCATTGTGTCCCATTTATCTGCAAAATAAACTAAAACACATCAAAACGTTCATCAAATCCGAGAAACTAAACAAAATATTAAGTAAAATGGGCGGTAAATATTGATATATTTTCCGCTCATCACATATCAATTTAATCATAACTGTTACGAGTTATTTTGATATGCTGCAAACCATATGATGGGTCTTGAAACATGTTCTTTGTGAGCTTTGAGATATTAAGAACGAGTTTCTTATACATGGATAATTTATTCAACAACCGTAAGGTCAGATTAGTTTTGATTCAAATTATGACATTAGATGGTCTATGTCATATAAAGTCAGAAAAGATACAGTGGGAGTGTCACTGTTGATTCTACAAAATTAGTGGAATCAGTTGCAACTTATGAAGTATTGACTTATGAAGTTGCATAGTGACCCTATAGATTAGAAGTTATTATATTAGTGTAGTGCTTGCCATTGTTTTATAGTATTTGAATTTGATCTATAAATACATAGACAACTCAGTAGCTATAACACAATACTGATATAGCGTCTGAGTCATATTGATGTGGAATTTAGATTCTACAAAATATGAATGATGCTGATTAAGGGGGTTTGTTTGATAGACTCGATTTGTTAAAGTAGACTTACTTGTTGTTGCCTACCTCTTGAGTGCTGGTGAGCTCTTGAGGGCCATGAGTATGTGATACACATTAAAATTTGTATAGGATACCATGGATTGACACTGGAGCAAGTGGGGGAAATTGTTAGGGTTGGTGCTCGGAGTGCCAATCCGGATCATATTTATGTCATATTCATAAATACGAGCAATTCTATTTTTCATAATTATTACTAATTTAATGGTAGCACCTTTGTCTTTTATACCCTTATTCGATCTAATTGCGATTAGATATCTGATTACGATTAAATCGAAACTGAATCTGGTTCAGTGATACATGTATATTAGACAAAGACCCTAGGATTTACAGTATAGTGCGCAGTTACAACGTAGTTTGTAATTGACATTGGGAAACGCACTATTATTTGTATATCCTTAAATAAAGTTCCTGGTCAAGATTTACTAACACGGGTCGGTTAGTAAAATCTGCTGAGACCAGTACATGTCGTATATCGTGACTTGGTCCGATGGTTTATCCCAGTGAACCATGAGTCTCGGGAGACTCGTATAGACATGTAGGTGTTTATTTGATAGACACTGAATGACTCACTGAAGGTTTCCTAATAGATGGTACACCAACGTCAATAGGAACCTTCTCGAGTTGAGTGAGCATAATGGTCCTTTGACTTGAGATACCACAGTGGGATATATGATTTATCCTCCACACTTTGATGGCAGTCACGTCAACGATCTATTCATGATCAGACCTCCGCCTGTTCGTTGGGTGTGGACTGATGCTCATGATATCCAGTGTGTATCAAGATAGGATCCGTCATTCCTGTGTACAGGGCATAGGCATCCAACACGTGTTTACGATCTAGTAAATCCATGGCCGTGGTATAACTTTGGAAATTAGTTCGGAGTGTTATTTCGAGATCGTAAATTGAAATTCGATTGTATTATACCGAACATATTTGACGTTGTTATCTATATCACATGTATAATACGGATAGCCTGTGACAGATGTATTATACGTATGTAGTGACCTCGACTTACATAGTTCAGCGAGATTATCCGTGGTCGTCATAATCCATGAGTGGGTGGATTATGGACACGAAATTGGATTTCGTGACGGATAAACCTAAACTTAGAGAGTCCCACAATATGAAGTGTACTCGTTGAGCACTTGGGCAACGCTTTATGAATAATACAGATTATTCATAAAACTTCACCAGATTAAATGAGTTAATTCGTATCGTTTAATCGGTTAAACAATAACACATGCATTAGGAGATTTTGTCCGATAATAATTATTTGTATCTGATACATAATACGATTAGATAAACATTAATTATTCGTCAAATGAGATTTTGACACATGCCATAAATATATGTATTTGTTATTTATTGTAAATAAAATACATATATAATAATAATTATATTAATTGATTAATTGAATATTTAATTGTTAAATATTTCAATAATTAATTAATCAAAATTTTCCATAAATGTTATGGAATTTGTCTATTTATTATTGGACCAAATGGCATGTATTAATTATATTTTATGTGTGCCAATTTGATTGGTTTACATAAATTATTTTTATATTTAATTTGATTAAATTTGAAATGACAAAAATTGCCCCTCTTTATGCTAAAATTCGGTCAACATAAAAGGAAAGAGAAAAAATTATTTTTGATCATCTGCATCATTCTTTCCACTGCCGATAGCCCCTTATGAAAATGGGTTTTCATTTTGAATGATGATTCAAGCCCAAAAAAAGTGAAGAAAAACAAGAAATAAAGCTTAGGAAAAATGAGAATTAAGGTAATTCTTTATGCTCTTGAGCTTAGAAACTTTGTTTCTTGTTCTTGTAATTCCTAGAATAGACCTAGGGTTTTATTTACTTGCTAATTTTTGGGGCTTTTAGTTGTGGTTGATGGTGATGGAAGATTATGCATGTGTGAAGTTGTATTTGGAAGTAATTAGTGTAATTATATTCGAATTTGTTCAAATTTTTGTTGGACAACCTTGTTGCCATTCTAGAGTTGTTGAACCACTTTAAAATAACCTAGAATTATTCTAGAGTTCTTCATGTGTGGTGGGACTTCTTTGGTGTAAGATTAATTTGATTAATTTTGTGATAAAATTGGATTTAAGAATGAAAAGTGGATTGTTTTTGCTCACTATACAGACCTGGAATATCTGGAAATTATGTGATGAAAATGTTATCTTTTGAATGTATTGTATGTGTTTTGGGAGTTGGAATAATTTCCGGAAATTGTTTCTGAGTTGAAATAAGTGAAAACGGCCAAAAATGGCGTTACCGGGTGGATTTTGAGCCAATCGAGTGACGGCTGTCCAAACAGTGAGTCCGTCACTGTTCGAGCAGCCCATGAATTTCCCTGACACTATTGGGGCTGACCTGGGCAGTCTCCATAAGTGTCGGGTGGTCGGTTCGGTCAAAATCTCGTTGTAGGCCATTTTTCGGAAAAACGGTTTTCGTAAAAGTTTCGCGAGTTTTCAACTTTATTTATGTCAATATATGATATTGAATAAATAGGTTTAGGTGTAATATGACTAAATTATTCATATTAGATATTGAATAATTTATTTGGTATTTTGAATAGTTTTAAAATATGATTTTGCCCGAACCGCGCCTCTGCTGCGCCCATCGCCCAAAACCCCTACAGACCCTAGATCAATCGATAGTGAATAAGGGACCTTAGGATGTAGAGTAGTCGACCAGGTCCCTACAGAATAAATGACGACCCTCCCTTTCAGAAACCTCAATTCTAGAAAGCATGCAAACACTAATTAAATTACCACAGAGCCTAAGTGTAAAGCAGAAATGCATACCTATGGACCCTTAGAGAATGTATGTATTCCTCCCTTAGCTTAGAGCCCAGTAAAGAGAAGAACCAGAAAATCAGAGTAATGGACAGAATAAGACAAGTCGTGTGATGACAATATTTTACATGAGCTAGAATAATTCGAGGTCACAATAAGTTGAGCTAGTCTAGAGGCTATCAATTAAATTAAGAAGCCTTCATAAGGTAAAAGCTTAGAAATGCAAAGAAATTAGGGAGAACGACTAGTATGATTAAAGTGAGTAACTTATAAAGAGACCCACAGTGATGAGAAGGAGGAAGTAGGTAAAGAATATCACTCGAATTCTAGGTTTAATAAAAGATACCTTAAGCAATCAAAGATGAGGGAGTTTTCAAGGAAATAAAGTTGTAAGGAATTCAAGGAACTAATATGAGGAGGAAAATACTAGATGAAAAGTAATACCTGAATCGGAGATTTGATACAAGATGTCCTAGGTATTTGAGGCTGAAAGAGAA